>JBCEGF010000554.1:7500-12500 GCA_038501285.1 Penstemon eatonii
AATAGAAAGTGAATATTGGTTGAGAAAAGGTAGGATATTAAGTGGACGAAAGGGAAATTTTAGGAAAAAGATCTTTTAGATCTCTTTCCTTTTTTTTTTACAACTCTCTAATATCGTAATTTTTTATTTTTTTCTTAATTTGATATATTTCTATTCCTTAAGTAAATAATCTTGAGTCACATATATATTGCTTTGCGTTAAGCTAAAAAAAACTATTTCAATGATGGCCCTCCATGGATTCACCTATATAAGCCGCGGCTAAAGTTGCAAAAATAAGAGCTTGAATACCACTTGTAAATAATCCAAGGAACATGACAGGGATAGGAACCACTGAAGGTACTAAAGAAACAAGAACAACAACTACTAATTCATCCGCTAAGATATTCCCGAAAAGTCGAAAACTAAGTGATAAGGGCTTTGTGAAATCTTCTAAGATGTTAATGGGTAAAAGGATTGGAGTTGGTTGAATATATTTCCCGAAATAACTTAATCCCTTTTTGGTAAGACCCGCATAAAAATATGCCACTGACGTGAGTAAAGCCAAAGCAACAGTAGTATTTATATCATTCGTGGGTGCGGCTAACTCTCCATGCGGTAATTCTATGATTTTCCAAGGTAAAAGAGCTCCTGCCCAATTAGAAACAAAAATAAATAGAAACATAGTTCCAATAAAAGGAACCCAAGGGCCATATTCTTCTCCAATTTGAGTTTTACTCACATCTCGAATGAATTCAAGAACATATTCGAAGAAATTCTGACTCCCAGTCGGAATGGTTTGTGGGTTCCGAACAGCTATAGTAGCTGAACCTAATAAAATAGCAATTACAACCCAAGAAGTAATAAGTACTTGGCCATGGACTTGGAAACCCCCTATTTGCCAATAGAAATGTTGACCTACTTCCACACCGGATATATCGTACAACCCTTTTAGTGTGTTGATGGAACAGGATAGCACATTCATATTCATATTGCCCTCTAAAAAAATAGAACTTTAAACAAAATTATTTTGATTCAACCATTTCTTTGTCTACTTGAATCGGATATTTTGAATACTAACTAATCACAGAAGATTCCCAATTATTTTTATCGATTTTTAGAAATTATTAAATAATAACCGATTCCAAAAATCTATCGTATTTTCGAAATAAAAGTTATTTCTTTTATCTTATTATTAATCAAGGATTTCTTATATAGCTAGAACGACCCTCACAAATTGCGAATACTAATTTGTTAAGAATTAAGCGAATTGAAGATATAGCGTCATCATTCGCGGGAATCGAAATATCTGCAAGATCTGGATCACAATTTGTATCTATTAAACAAATTGTTGGAATTCCCAAAGTGATACACTCCCGCAGGGCCGTATATTCTTCATGCTGATCAATGATGATTACAATATCAGGTAACCCTGTCATATATTTAATCCCGCCCAGATATGTTTGCAAACGAGATAATTGTCTTTTGAACATAGCCGCATCTCTTTTCGGAAGACGGTTAAGTCTTCCCGTTTTTTGTTCCATTCTCAAGTCCCTGAACTTATGAAGTCTCGTTTCTGTAGTGGACCAATTCGTTAACATACCGCCGAGCCATTTTTTATTAACACAATGACACCGGGCCTTTATTGCAGCCCATGCTACTGAATCGGCTGCTTTATTTTTGGTACCAACAATTAAGAATTGTTTTCCCCTACTTGCTGCATCAAAAACCAAATCACAGGCTTCGGATAAAAACCGAGCGGTTCTAGTAAGATTTGTAATATGAATACCCTTACGCTTTGCCGAAATATAAGATGCCATTTTAGGATTCCATTTCCTAGTACCATGGCCAAAATGAACTCCTGCCTCCAGCATCTCTTCCAAGTTAATGTTCCAATATCTTCTTGTCATTTCTCCCCCCACCCCTCTTTGTTTTTTTGAAAAAAAACAAAGCGACGAGGAACCCTGAACTGAAATAAAAAATTGTTCCAATGGAACCTTCTCTTCTACCGTAGATTGGCCGTAGATATACGAATAAGCCATTAGTCTTTTCTATTCCTTATTATTATTCTTTTGATTACCAAATAAAATGACTGCACCAAATACAGATAGTCAAAAAGATAAATGCGCTTTTAGGAATCATTAAATCCTATAAATGATTGTTCTGATATATCATGGAAATTCTTTGAAAGAAACGAATCAAAGAAGTTTTTGTGGTGAAACAAAATATCTCTCATTTCCCCCTCGAATAGATTGTTTTTTTTTGTTTCCAAAGGGCTCTTGTTATGTTGTTTTGAAGGGGTTACTAATCCTGTCAATCCGGTACCAACGGGTATCATACCCCCCAAAACAACGTTCTCTTTCAGGCCTTTCAACCAATCGATTCGACCTCGGAGAGCTGCTTTTGCTAAAACTCGAGCAGTTTCTTGAAAACTCGCTTCAGATATGAAACTTTGAGTGTTGAGAGATGCTCTTGTTATTCCCAATAAAATGGCTCGGTAACAAACTGCTTCTTCCAACGCGCGCCCCATTCGTTCCGCCCGTAACAATCCAATAAGTTCTCCGGGTAAAAAAACATTAGACATTCCATCTTCTGAAACCAACACCTTTGATGTTATTTGACGTACAATAATTTCTATATGTCTATTATGAATCTGCACCCCCTGGGATCGATAAACCTTTTGGATCTTATTAACCAAAGAGATACGACTTTGCACTATAGTTAGCTCAGCACCAATCAAGAAGGCCCACGGCATTCCAAGAATTCTTGTTATACGTTCATTCCAACCCTCAATCCTCTTTTCTAGATTTATTGATATTGAATCAATCGAACGCACTTCTAACACCTGTTCTACTTTTGGAAGCCCCTGGGTGATATCACCAGATCTCGATTTTTCATATATAAATGTAATTAAAGTATCTCCTTCGTACAGGATTTCCCCATAATGGCCATGAACAGTTGCCCCTGGAGTGGCCAAATAAGGCTTAGCTGATCGTATTACTACAGAGTCAACTTGAACAAGTATAACTTGACCCGATTTTAGGTCCGGTGCGTTTTTGGTTATACATATATTTTCACAAATAAACTGTCCAAGACTCATTATTGTAGATGTTTCTTGACAATCATTGGTATGGAGAAAATACCAATTCAAATTGAAAATAATGTTACTGGATGGATCGGGGTTATAAATTTTCTCATTTTCATCCATTAAATAATATTTAATTAATTTAATTACTTGAAAAGTCTGTTTTAAATTATGAAGTTGGAAATAGTTATTTACGAAGATCTGATTATGAGTTATTAAATGGTAAAATGAATAAACATTTGCAATTGGAAAGGCTGTTCCTAAAGGCCCCAGCAAATTTTTAATTGGAATTAGAGGATCTTTTGGAATTTTAATTGATTCTTTTATCACATTGTGATATTTTACATCATTGAATGGACCCATTCGAAAACAATTGGATGATGACAAAATTATCAACGATTGGACTCCCGTATTTCGATTCAACAACATATGAATAGTTCTTTGATTTTGATCAAGGGGTTGTTGAATTCTTGCCTTGGAATAAATGGAAGAAAACGGATTGATATTGGTACAATCTGATCTGTTATGAGAGAGCACTCCTGAGCCCGATGGATCATTCCTTTTTCCGATATATGCAATAGGGGATTTCACCAAGTCAATTCTTAGAAAATGTCGAATCAAACCATTTGTCCTTATTTCAACAAAGGAAGCACGGGCTTCTTCACTAGAAGAACTTTTTTTGTCTTGGTCCCAATTCAATACTAAACAAGTCCGAACTAATTGAATATTTGTATCAGAAATTCCTCGAATTGGTTTACCATTTCCATAAAGGATATAATTGACAACTCGAAGTTGCACATTATCCCATTCCTGCAACAGATCGGGGGGGAAAAGCGTTGCTAAATTTATACCGTCCGTTATTTCATATGTGACGACAGGCCGAACCAAAACAAAATATTTTTTCTTGCTAGGTGTGATCCGTTGAACATAGATCCAATTTTTCCATTTTTTTGATTCCTTGGAATTTGGTTTTCCTGCTCCTGGTGATATCAAAAAAACGCCGCTATATCGGGATATCTTATCTGTCTCTCCAGGAAAATGGATATCTCCAGAAAAGATTTTAAGTTCAATTCTTTTTTTTTTTCTCTCCACTCGGACTAACCCGCTTACTCGGCTTCTTATATTTAAAGTAATTTGTGTATCTACCCCAACGATACTATTGTTCCGTACCATTATGGAACAAGATCCGGGTAAGATATGCACTTCCTCGGGAATGAAAAAAAACCGATCTACTTTCAGTTGGTATTTTGACCTAAATTCCTTGCCTCCTCCATACTCAATCAAATCCTCTTTTTTCACGATTGAATGCATTTCTAGAGTCCCATATTTAGTAATGCCCGAGCTCTTTCTTCTGTATCGAGGATCGTCGAAATAAGCAAGAATACTATTTCTACGAAAAATGCCATTGATGGGGATTTCAATTGAGATACCTGAAGGGGGTATTAGTTCGTTCTCGCGTTCTTGAATCAATTGGAGTGGAAGGATAAATCTATTTTTTCGCCTCTTTGCGAATAAATCAGAATTGTGGTAGAGAATGGTCGGATCTATCAGATTACCAGTACATATAATTCGACTAAGGTCTGAATAATCATGAATCCTATCTTCTTTTTTACCCGAAAAATCCGAAATAAAGAATTTGTGTTTTGGCTGATCATTCGTTCCTGAGAGGTTAGAAGTAGATCTTCTCTTGACAGAACGAGAATGCGCACTCATTTGATCTTGATCCTTGTGGAGCGAAAGTGAGACTAGACTGGACCGGCACGGCCCTCCTAATAATATCCATAAATGACTTGTTTTTGGTAATAGATGAACATTACCATATGTAAATTCGGGTGCATGATACACGTCGGTGCTCCAGTGCATTTCACCGTCTGAGTCAGAATAAATATGTTTTCGAACCTTCTCTTTAAAATTCAAAGTGGATGTTCCTGCACGAATC
>JBCEGF010000554.1:20000-25000 GCA_038501285.1 Penstemon eatonii
TTCCCATTTATCAAAAAATCCCATTATATTATAATATTATCGAGTACATTCTTCATCGAATTAGATCAACGATGTAGCACTGATGGAATTTCTATTCTGTTTACTGAATCACATGAAATTTACCCAACTGCATATTTATATTTGGAATGAAATGTATGAATTACATATGAATCGAGGAATAAAGAGAATTTTCTACTTAAATTTAAAATTGAAAGTTGCAAGAGATCCAACTGGAAAGGAATTGAGAAAACAGTCCTAGAAACAGAATTCTGTGACTTATTAAGGTCATAGGGTTTTGTATAGAATGGCAAAACAAAAATAAAATGATTCAAATTATACCATTATTATGTATATACATATTCGAATTTTAGAAAAATAAAAGGATGTGGTGTTGGTAGTGGTAGATAAATAGTTTGGTAGATAAAGAAACAAAAAGCAGAAACAATATAAATAATATATATATAATCCATTTTTTTAGCCCTTCACCGCCTTTCTGTTAGATGTTAGAGATTTCGTTGTTTAAAAAGGATTTGCAGAGAAGAGAGATATTTTTACTTTACTGATTTTTGAGTAGAATACGACTTCAAGTGTATATGTATAAAAGTGTATAATCCTTTTTTAAACACGTATACAGATAGCTAGAATATACGACTTCTCTTTTATTGCCGTTCTATTCGGGACAGCCCGGGTCGTGCTCTATCAAAACCAAAAGAGAATTTCTATTCAATGCAAAATTGAAGTGAGGTAGGATACTTTTATGATAATTCCCTATCGACAACATATCTAAATACTAGATATCTGTGTAACAATTTATGTTCTGGGTTTACATATACTCATATGTTTTGTTATAATTGAAATTGAGAACGATTTTTTGATTGAAAAAATCAATACTGATTGATTCTGTATCAATTTGTATTTTCTTATGTCATTAGGAAAACATAATTTTTAGATTCAAATCCCAGAATCGTTCATGAATTCAAAATAAGCAGTGAATAGTTAATGGTTCAAATTTTTCGGCTGAAAATCCACATTTGATCTCTCAATAGAAAAGCGAGAGAATGTTTTTAGCATATAGATTTTCAGATACTATACAATCCAGCGAAGGGATGGATCAAATCCAAACAAAAGGGGGTCATCCTTTTAGGAAAAAGATTAAGGAAAACAGGAGTCAAAATGCAAGTACAATAAAAAAATTCAGTAATCCGGTTTTGTATCATTTTGGCGGCATGGCCGAGTGGTAAGGCGGGGGACTGCAAATCCTTTTTCCCCAGTTCAAATCCGGGTGTCGCCTGATCAACAAACAAAAAAACTCGAAATCTCTTCTTCTCTTCTGTTCTGCTGATATAACTCGCAGAATGATTTCCCGCGAGAAGCAGAGGAAACAGGCTCTTGATACTTTGTTTGATTCTAAGCACGTGGTCTGAAGGTTTTTCTAAAAGAAAAGATTGTGAATCCCCGCTCGCATCTAGGTCTAGGATTCAAGGAACTACAAGATACGAAATCGTATTCAATTAATAATTTTTGAAAGGGGTGGAGGTTGCTTTATATACGACGGACTCGCGAGAATCTCTGATTGCTCAGGTATCCAATCAATATTTGATTGGATCTATAATTGACTTTTATATAATAAAGGGGCAAAAAAATGGGCCTTATTGGTTTGGTTTATTCCTACACGTTCCCATTACCTTGGGATGTTACGGCGTATTTTGCTTGTGTTTAATCTTTCCCGATTCAAAATCATAATCGATTTATTGGATTGGGTTCTCAATAGTGTTCGGCCAGAATCCCTTTTTGACTCTGCTCCATTGATTCCACTATTATTAGTGAGGAATAATGGAATAATTCCTTCGTATTTATAGAGATAGGGGACATAATTCACATGGATATAGTAAGTCTCGCTTGGGCTGCTTTAATGGTAGTCTTTACATTTTCCCTTTCACTCGTAGTGTGGGGAAGAAGTGGGCTCTAAAAGTACTACTAATTTAGTTGAGGAATCAAACCGTATCAATTGTTTTAGAGATCGTTCTGCAACGCGTTTTGAACTATTTAACACGTTTTTGAAATATATAAAATTAAAATATCTAGATTTCGAGTCCGATTGGACTCCAATCGAGGAATCTATGATATGAATCATACTCTTTCAATCAAAGAGATATTTAAGCCATTCCCGTGTTTGTATTTTGAAAAGAAAGGGATTCAGATGATTGGAATAAATAGATGTAGCAAATTGGGTGTTATATAAATTCCATACAATATATGGAATTAACATATATAAAGTATAAAGAGAAAAATTATTGTAGATTGATCTATAGAAACTTACTTTATTCTAGATTCAAACTTTAAAGACTAAGAGATAGATAGTATGGTAGAAAGAAAGATTCATCTATTTCTTTCTTACCATACTATCGAATTCATAGAATATTGCCGATTATAGTTCGTTCATTTCATTTAAGTTAAGACGCAAAATTGGAATTCTTTTCATTTGAATTCGTCAATTTTTGATAAAAACAAATCAGAAATAAAGTTTCATTCAATTGAATTAATCATTTTGACTGACTAACTGTTTTTACGTAAATGATAAGTAGAAAAGCGGTAGGAACTAGAATGAATAGTGCAGTAGCAATAAATGCAAGAATATTTACTTCCATAATTTCATTGGTTTTTTTTACTTCGCAATAACTCGGGATTTAATCCCCTAGAGAAGATAAATCTTTCGTCTGTAAATTCAATGACTTAATTACCTCTCGATGGTTTTAAATCGGATCAATATCATGAATAACAATATCTAATCTATCAAATAAATTCGTCGTCGAGACTTGAATAGTATAACATAGGAAGTTCTTTTATCCATACCGAATCCAAGTTTTGATTCCTGACCCCATCAATTCAATCCAAAATTCCTTTATTTATCATCCGTTTCCTTGTTTTTTTTGCTATAACCTCCTTTGACCTTGCGTCTTCATCATCTGAAGAAGTATCATCAGATTGTCTTTTCACTTCGATTTGTCACATAGTTACAAACCTAAACAAACAATAAAAGAAAAATGAAAAAAAAAACTTCAGTTCTAAACTCCTTTTTGTACTGTGATTTTTTTGAAGATAAAGAGGTTTGATAAAGATGAGGCCGGTATAAAAGATCGAATATTCATCAAATTCACTATCATTGAGGGTTTGGGATTTCTTCGACAGGCTTAAAAAAAATGGAAAAATAGGAAAGAAAAAAGAAATAAAGACTCCTTTATATTGCTTTGGGAATGAAATTCTGCCCCCGACACCCTTTTGTCGTTCATAGAAAAGGGAAAAATGAATTGATGTATTTATTGTATATTGAATCCGTCGGGACTGGCGGGGCTCGAACCCGCAGCTTCCGCCTTGACAGGGCGGTGCTCTAACCAATTGAACTACAATCCCGGGAAAGTAAAGGATCTAGCAGAAAATTTGATTTTTTTATCTTCGTATGGAGTTTTTATCTTCGTATGGAGTATTTCTGAAGCACAAGGGGGTTATACCATCTCATGGTATATTGGAGAATTGTTGGGCCGAGCTGGATTTGAACCAGCGTAGACATATTGCCAACGAATTTACAGTCCGTCCCCATTAACCGCTCGGGCATCGACCCAGGAAGAATAAATTTTAGGCTTATTAGTAATCCATGATCAACTTCCTTTCGTAGTACCCTACCCCCAGGGGAATTCGAATCCCCGCTGCCTCCTTGAAAGAGAGATGTCCTAAACCACTAGACGATGGGGGCCAACTTGTCCAACCGCCCTCATACTATAGATCATAGTATGATCATTTTTTCAAATTGTCAATATAATGGAATGGTATGATTAGATCCGAGGGGTCTTTCCGTTTTTCAGAATTATATAGAATTTTTTGATTCGTGATTCATATTCATGAATCGTTCATTAGAATCAATATTCTATATAGAAATCTACTAAAATAAATCTAGTAACTAGTAAGCGGGATCAAGAAGTTATCAAAATTTTCTCTAATAATTTAGTTCAAGGGGACAAGTGGAATTTCTTCCTCACACGATTCGTGTGAAATATCTTGAAATTTCTTTCATGTCGAATTGGTAATCTTATGTATCAATCAAGTGAAATTTGTTTTGATAGGGATCATTTTAATAAAAGAAATTGGGGCCAGTCTTGAAACAATTCATTTTACCCTAGACTTGCTATGCTAGGCAAATCTATTTGATTATTCAAAAATAAGCCAATATTAGTGGCTACGAGTCTACTGCATCTACTTAATGTATATAATATAGATGTATAGAATATATAGACATGTAGATATTTTATATATATAGGGACTCGTTCGGGAATTAAATCAAATAAGCGCCCTTTTAACTCAGTGGTAGAGTAACGCCATGGTAAGGCGTAAGTCATCGGTTCAAATCCGATAAGGGGCTTTGATTTTTTTCATTTTTTTTTTATATAATAAAAGTCCAGTCATAGTATTCAGAAAAAAATACAGAGATTTTTTTATTCCAAATAAAAAAGGAACTAACTGGATAATATGTTATCATTCTACTGAGTTATACTATGAGTAATAGTAGTTCTAGTTAGAAAGTGGAACACTTTTATTCAGTAAATTTTAATTATCATTATTAGGAAGAATCCTAAGTGGCCTCTTGAATCAGCAAAGATCCCTAATTTTCCCATTATACCAATCAAATCCATTGAAAAGATTCGAAATCAACAAAAGAAAAAGTAAGTGGACCTGACCCATTTTATTATGCCTCTATCCGCTATTCTGATATTAAAATTCGATAGAGATGAAATTTGAATTGGAACAGCTGATCCCTCTCCTTTTTTTTTTTCATTTCTGTGTACTTCAAAAGAATTTGACGATATTTCCGATTAAATCTTCTTTTTCCTAAATTTTCTATGGGAATAAAAATTTCTTCTCTTCCTCTACAGAGAAACCTTTCTTCCAAGTCACAAGATAAGAGCCATTTGCACTCTCTTTCTTTGATTCCAGATCAAGATGAATTT
>JBCEGF010000554.1:47500-50310 GCA_038501285.1 Penstemon eatonii
CCATCTGTAGCACTCATAGCTACTGCTCTAACTCGATTATTTCCTAATAATTGCTGTACCTCACAAGTCACATTAATTGGTTGCCCAACAGTATCTCGACCTTTAACTACCAGAGCGTTATAAATATTAGGCATCTTGCCTGGCGGAAAGGCTGCATCTAATACTGGACCAATGATTTGGACGATACGCCCCTGGTTTTTTTTTTCAAGCGTGGAAACCCCAGAACCAGAAGTAGTAGGATTAATTCTCATAATAATAAATAAAAAAATATGTCAAATTTTTTTTTGGTGAAAATTCTCGAATTCAAAATAAATGTCTGATAACACGTCGATCAGTTAATTCAATAAGAAATGGGAGTTAGCACTTCGTTGGTGCCATCCAATCGAATCCAATTCAATTGTTTACTTATTCAATAAGTGAATTTGTAAGCTCAACCAAGCTGTTTTGAAAATTTCAAATAGACAATCCCGTCTATATTATATAAAATATTCTATGGAATTCGAACCCGAACTCTATTTACATTAAGATTCATTATTTCTATCTTATTGGCTCTTATTATTTTTTATTTTGGCATATTGATTTACGCCTATAGCCTATTCTTTTCGTTTTTTTATACCCTTTCATTTCCTAGACAAATTACGCCTATTTTCACATCTAGGATTTACATATACAACATATACCACTGTCAAGAGAGAATTTCTTATTAGTTAGGTTAGGTATTTTAATTCCAAAAAAGGTCAAAAGGAAAAATGGGGTTGCGCTATATATATGAAAGAGTATACAATAATAGTGTGTTTGGTAAATCAAATACCATGTCAAACATTCTGATTAGTTGATAATATTAGTATTAGTTGGGAAGTTTGTGAAAGATTCTTGTGAAAAAGTTTCATTAACGCCTAATTAATTCGTGTCGAGTAGACCTTGTTGTTGTCAAAATTCTTAATTCATGAGTTGTAGGGAGGGATTTATGTCACCACAAACAGAGACTAAAGCAAGTGTTGGATTTAAAGCGGGTGTTAAAGAGTACAAATTGACTTATTATACTCCTGAATACGAAACCAAAGATACTGATATCTTGGCAGCATTCCGAGTAACTCCTCAACCTGGAGTTCCCCCTGAAGAAGCAGGGGCCGCGGTAGCTGCCGAATCTTCTACTGGTACATGGACAACTGTGTGGACCGATGGACTTACCAGCCTTGATCGTTATAAAGGGCGATGCTACCACATCGAGCCCGTTCCTGGAGAAGCAGATCAATATATCTGTTATGTAGCTTACCCGTTAGACCTTTTTGAAGAAGGTTCTGTTACTAACATGTTTACTTCGATTGTAGGAAATGTATTTGGATTCAAAGCCCTGCGTGCTTTACGTCTGGAAGATCTGCGAATCCCTCCTGCTTATGTTAAAACTTTCCAAGGCCCGCCTCATGGGATCCAAGTTGAGAGAGATAAATTGAACAAGTATGGTCGTCCCCTGTTGGGATGTACTATTAAACCTAAATTGGGGTTATCTGCTAAAAACTACGGTAGAGCATGTTATGAATGTCTTCGTGGTGGACTTGATTTTACCAAAGATGATGAGAACGTGAACTCCCAGCCATTTATGCGCTGGAGAGATCGTTTCTTATTTTGTGCCGAAGCAATTTATAAAGCACAGGCGGAAACAGGTGAAATCAAAGGGCATTACTTGAATGCTACTGCGGGTACATGCGAAGAAATGATGAAAAGAGCTATATTTGCTAGAGAATTGGGAGTTCCTATCGTAATGCATGACTACTTAACAGGAGGATTCACTGCAAATACTAGCTTGGCTCATTATTGCCGAGACAATGGCCTACTTCTTCACATTCACCGTGCAATGCATGCAGTTATTGATAGACAGAAGAATCATGGTATACACTTCCGTGTACTAGCTAAAGCGTTACGTATGTCTGGTGGAGATCATATTCACTCTGGTACCGTAGTAGGTAAACTTGAAGGAGAAAGAGAGATCACTTTGGGTTTTGTTGATTTATTGCGTGATGATTTTATTGAAAAAGATCGAAGTCGCGGTATTTATTTCACTCAAGATTGGGTCTCTCTACCGGGTGTTATTCCCGTGGCTTCAGGGGGTATTCACGTTTGGCATATGCCTGCTCTGACCGAGATCTTTGGGGATGATTCCGTACTACAGTTCGGTGGAGGAACTTTAGGACACCCTTGGGGGAATGCGCCAGGTGCCGTAGCTAACCGAGTCGCTCTAGAAGCATGTGTACAAGCTCGTAATGAAGGACGTGATCTTGCTGCTGAGGGTAATACAATTATCCGTGAGGCTTGCAAATGGAGTCCTGAACTAGCTGCCGCTTGTGAGGTATGGAAAGAGATCAAATTTGAGTTTAAACCAGTAGATACTTTGGACAAGTAATTCCTCTCCGTTCTCTTAATTGAATTGCAATTAAATTCGGCCCAATCTTTTACTAAAAGGATTGAGCCGAATACAAAGATTCTATTACATTGGATAAATACATATATCTCTAGATATACAAGATTTTAAATACAAAATCTAAGACTCAACTGTTTCTATTGTTGTCTTGGATCCACAATTAAACCTATGGATCCTTAGGATTGGTATATTCTTTATATTAGTTTCGCTGAATCAAGCGAAGTATCATAAACCTTTCGACCCATCCTGTATATTGTCTTTTTCGTTCCGTGTTGGAATAGAACCGCAATTTATGACTTGTTATTAGTTAGTTATTAGCTATTAGACGAGATTTTACGAAAAAATTATTTCTAGGAGATAAAAATATTTATTTTTTTGGTCGATGCGAAGA
>JBCEGF010000555.1:0-2500 GCA_038501285.1 Penstemon eatonii
AGTTAGTATTCAAAATATCCGATTCAAGTAGACAAAGAAATGGTTGAATCAAAATAATTTTGTTTAAAGTTCTATTTTTTTAGAGGGCAATATGAATATGAATGTGCTATCCTGTTCCATCAACACACTAAAAGGGTTGTACGATATATCCGGTGTGGAAGTAGGTCAACATTTCTATTGGCAAATAGGGGGTTTCCAAGTCCATGGCCAAGTACTTATTACTTCTTGGGTTGTAATTGCTATTTTATTAGGTTCAGCTACTATAGCTGTTCGGAACCCACAAACCATTCCGACTGGGAGTCAGAATTTCTTCGAATATGTTCTTGAATTCATTCGAGATGTGAGTAAAACTCAAATTGGAGAAGAATATGGCCCTTGGGTTCCTTTTATTGGAACTATGTTTCTATTTATTTTTGTTTCTAATTGGGCAGGAGCTCTTTTACCTTGGAAAATCATAGAATTACCGCATGGAGAGTTAGCCGCACCCACGAATGATATAAATACTACTGTTGCTTTGGCTTTACTCACGTCAGTGGCATATTTTTATGCGGGTCTTACCAAAAAGGGATTAAGTTATTTCGGGAAATATATTCAACCAACTCCAATCCTTTTACCCATTAACATCTTAGAAGATTTCACAAAGCCCTTATCACTTAGTTTTCGACTTTTCGGGAATATCTTAGCGGATGAATTAGTAGTTGTTGTTCTTGTTTCTTTAGTACCTTCAGTGGTTCCTATCCCTGTCATGTTCCTTGGATTATTTACAAGTGGTATTCAAGCTCTTATTTTTGCAACTTTAGCCGCGGCTTATATAGGTGAATCCATGGAGGGCCATCATTGAAATAGTTTTTTTTAGCTTAACGCAAAGCAATATATATGTGACTCAAGATTATTTACTTAAGGAATAGAAATATATCAAATTAAGAAAAAAATAAAAAATTACGATATTAGAGAGTTGTAAAAAAAAAAGGAAAGAGATCTAAAAGATCTTTTTCCTAAAATTTCCCTTTCGTCCACTTAATATCCTACCTTTTCTCAACCAATATTCACTTTCTATTATATTGGTCAGCCAATCTTCTTATTCAAATCTTAATTTTGAATAAGATATATGTTTACGCCGTGTTTTTTAAATAAAAAAACAGGAGTTCTCCTTTACAGTTGATTTTATTCAAGAATTCCCCAAATGAAAATAAATTCATTAATAAAAATAAATAAGAAATTGCATGAACTTAGATCAATCAAATAATGATATTTCTATGCAACAATTCGCCCTAATTCATTTTTGCCCATTTAGATTGTATTCGGTTGGAATAATGATAAAGAAAACGGAAGGTAAAAAATAATTAAAATTAAGGGGGGTCTTTCTAAAAAAAATGGATGGATTCGATAATCCAATTGAATCTAAAGGTTTACATTATGGAAGAAAGACATGTATATGTGATATTAGATATTGACTAGTTATATATGAACTAAAGATCTATTTCAGTTGCCCTACTACTATCGTATGGGTTCCAATAGATTTCGTATCGTTGTGGCTGTAAATTGGCTGAATAACTAGATGAAATCAAGAAAAGATGGAAGAATTGAATTGTTCAGAACCAAGAAATGGAAGAAGGAAAGTTCTATGGATTCACAAAAATTCTTTGGCTAGAAAGGAAAAAAGAGCTATCGAAGTAGTTCTGACAATATTATTACTTAAATTCGAAGTTCTTAGTTACTTCGATTGGATGAATCCTATCTATGGAATAATTAAGTCATAATTGATTCGTTGATTGTATCATTAACCATTTCTTTTTGTTGGTATGAGGAACTTATCATGAATCCACTGATTTCTGCTGCTTCCGTTATTGCTGCTGGATTGGCCGTAGGGCTTGCTTCTATTGGACCTGGGGTTGGTCAAGGGACTGCTGCGGGTCAAGCTGTAGAAGGTATCGCGAGACAGCCCGAGGCAGAGGGAAAAATACGAGGTACTCTATTACTTAGTCTAGCTTTTATGGAAGCTTTAACGATTTATGGATTGGTTGTAGCATTAGCACTTTTATTTGCAAATCCTTTTGTTTAATTTAATTGTTTAATCTTAGAAATAGGAAAAATACCAATTTTATTGCCTTGGACTTGTCATTTGCTTTTTCAAATTAGATCAAGATTTCACTCCTTTAATTCCTTATTCGTTGAGAAAATAACCTACGGGAAGGGCTGATTTGCAGATGAGGAATTAGCAGACCAACTCGCTTTCATTCTTCCCTTCCCGTTCGTAGTCAAAGGACAACTATTTTTATGAGGTGTTGCAACAATCAAATCAAGGGGTAGTTCATACTTTATAACATAACTCAAATTTTTTGACTCGATTTCAAAAAAAAAAAAAAAGAAATAAAAAAGAGGGGCAAAGTGATAGAAAAAGAACTCTGATCGATTTTTAAGTCTATCTATAAGAGGAGATTATATGAAAAATGTAACCGATTCTTTCGTTTCTTTGGGCCACTGGCCATTTGCCGGGAGT
>JBCEGF010000555.1:7500-12500 GCA_038501285.1 Penstemon eatonii
TTTATTTGTTTTTCATTAACAAAAACATCTTTGATATCCAAATTAGATATTGTGGGAGACCCTATAAATAGGGTTAGGGCCTTTCACTGGAAAAAAGGGTCAAAAATGAGGAAATGGGGGTAAGCCAGATTTGTGGCGACTATCCAAGAATTTCAGTGTGCGAATCGAGGGTTCATACTCTAAAACTAATCTGATTTTATCAATTGTTAGAATTTTTTATCGAAGAAACCGTGCATTTTCTAGGATATTATTAGTAAGGATCTTATCGAAAACTTACAGCAGCTTGCCAAACAAAAGCTAAGAGAAAAAAAAACAGCGGTATGACTGGCATAATATCTACGATTGGATTCAAAAAAGCATAGGCTTCGGGCAATTTGCCCAAGAAAAAACTACTCGAATAAAGGGCAGAATTAATACAAATACAGATCAAACTAACAATATTAAGCATAACAGACATTTTGTTCTTGTAGATAATTTCATTTTGATTGAGTTTTTTATATAAGATATAAGGAAAAAGGAAGAAAGTAAGTAAGGTAGACAAAAAATCTTTCTTTTTCTTTGAACCTACCCCAATCAAAAATCTTCCAACTCTCAAAGGAGAATAGAAGAAATCATACTTTCATACAATATCTTAATTGAATTCTATGTAATGATCAATAAATTAAGTTGAATTATATATCTATATGTATCAAAATCCTAGTACCCATCTATTCTATAAGATATAGAGATATTTGGAGTGTAGTTGACAAAGAACTAATACCAATATTATTGTTTCTTAGTGTAGATTAGAAATTGAAATGGGGCGTGGCCAAGTGGTAAGGCAACGGGTTTTGGTCCCGCTATTCGGAGGTTCGAATCCTTCCGTCCCAGAGCATATCCATTTTTTCTGCTCCATTTTTTCCATAAAAAACCTAGACGAGGGGGGGGGATAGGAGTTAATCAGTATTAATTTTACTATCTATGTTGGAATCTCATTAATAAATGATCAAGTTCTATATCATATAAAAAAGGTTTCTAGAAATAGGTTTATGGAACAAATGTCTTTTCTTTGAATCGCATCTCATTTTTTTAGGTATTTTGTGTTTGGCTCGAATGAAAAATTGGAAATATATGTAATGATTAAGCCAGGAGTGACTTATCTTATCTCTTTCTATTCGCTTTATGACAAAATTCTATTATTGAAATATTACTCAACCCCATGTTAAACAAAATACATATAAAATGGGGAAATTTTTAGCTTATATAGTTTTAGCTTATATGGTATGTATCGTTCTATTTCAATGACAATAATTTTTTCGTTTTTGTGAAAAAAATTTGCGATCCCTTAAATCTAAGGGAACTTAAATTTTTTCAATTTCAATTCTTTTTTAATAAAAATTTTTAATGATTCCTTGTAAATTGAACTTTTGGTACTCGAAAAGTAGGAAATAGTTTAATCTATCCTATACACTTGAAGATGCGGATTCAAAACGTTATTCGTTTATATATTTCTATTTATATATTTCTATTTTTTTCTATTATATATAGAAAAATTATTTCTGTATGTTAAAAATGTCGTCGGTAATACTTTTTCAGAGAAATAATTCTACCTACATATATCATATTATAGAAGAAAAAGTCTAGATTACGATGTCTATGTACAACTGAACTGATGACTATTCATGATTCCCTCATGGAATCAATTCCATACCGGTTCGAAATTAGAGGAATGTTATGGTAAAACTTCGTTTGAAACGATGTGGTAGAAAGCAACGTGCGACTTGAAGGACACGATCCATTGTGGATTTTTACATCCACCACTTTTGATTTATCTATAAATGAAAGTGCTCTTTTCTCGACATTGTTTGTTCTATTACATACACTCGAACCCTTCGTTTTTTGTTGGGTTGTAAATAGTGGACGGTGGAGCTCGAGTAGAAAGGATTAATTCATTTCTCGGGGACAAGGATCTAGGGTTAATGAGAATCAATCAATTGGAACAACTTCGTAAATGTATCTTCTTCTATATATACAAATTTGGAAGGATCCAATTCAAGGAAGTTTCCAATTCAAAAGAAAACTTATTGGAATTGATTAAACTTTTTCGATTCAAAGTGTATTACGCGGGAATCAACTGTCATAGGATTCTTTGCTAGAAAGAAATAAATACAAGGGCATGTTGCTGCCATTTTGAAAGGATTAAGAAGCACCGAAGTAATGTCTAAACCTAATGATTTAAAATAAGGATAAAGGATCCAAGAACAAGGAAAGACCCTTTAAATAAAATACTAAATAAAATACTAATATAATATAATAATATAATTGTTTTGATAGTCTCAAAACCTGGATAAGACTAAAGAATCCAAATAGAATTTTAAACGAGACAAACAAAAGGGGGTAAAGACCACTCAATAAATGAAATTCACTAAAGATATTCATTCGAGATATTTGAGAGTTATCCAACTTGAGTTATGAGTACGAATGGTTTCTTTCTTTCATTTTTAGGTTAGGAAGGAAAAAAAAGACTCAAATTGTAGTCTAATTGATTTTATACACCTTTTTGTCATTTAGTGTCATTTAATTTATTAGAATTGCATACATAGACAAAACTTCGAATCAAATCATTTTTTCTCGAGCCGTACGAGGAGAAAACTTCCTATACGGTTCTAGGGGGGGTATTGTTCAGTTACATCTATCCCAATGAGCCGTCTATCGAATCGTTGCAATTGATGTTCGATCTCGAAGAGAAGGAAAAGATCTTAGAAAGGTGGGGTTTTATGATCCAATGAAGAATCAAACTTATTTAAATGTTCCTGCTATTGTAGATTTCCTTAAAAAAGGTGCTCAACCCACAGGAACTGTTCAGAATCTTTTAAAGAAAGCGGAAGTTTTTAACGAACTTCCGTCTAATCAAACAAAATTCAATTAAAGAAATGCCGAGGGGGGTAGCAACTTGTCTAGAAATTTGTAGAATTTTTCTCTACTTGTTGTTTGATTTCCCCCCCCCCTTTTTTTTTCATTTTTCCATTTAATTTATATTATAATATAAATCGAAAATATCTTTTTATATCTAGATTAGATATGTAGGGCGAATCCAAGACAATTTTGAAATTGCATTGTTAAATTGCAATTCAAAGAATTAAAAAAATATTTCAATGCAATTTCTTTTGTTTTTTCCACTGTCTTCTTTTCTCAACATTTATATTGACAACAGTGTATCGAAGAAATATAATTCATCTTGATAAGTGAAGGGGGTCTATTTATTTCCGTCCCGTAGGTTTTATTTTTTTACTTTACCTTAATTCAAATTTAAATGATGCTTTCTTAACTTTTTTGATTGAAAAAAGTAGATAACATAAGAGGTGCTCTATTAATTTTTAGAATTCTGTATATATATTTTTCTTTTATCTGATAATTTCTTGTATTTTCATCTAATAAATTCATTTTTATGTTTTGAATCCATTATAAAATCTTTTTTTTTTCTTAGTTCAATGGTTTGATTAGCTCGTATAATCTCTTTTCTCTTTGTTTCAATTTAATTGATTGTCTATCTATACACCCCTTGTTGAAATTTTGTTTGATTTATATTTCGTTCGGGTTGCTAACTCAACGGTAGAGTACTCGGCTTTTAAGTGCGGCTAGAATCTTTTACACATTTGGATGAAGTGAGGAATTCGTCCCTACCACTGGTAAAGTTTGGAAGACCACGACTGATCCCCAAAAGGGAATGAATGGAAAAAAAAGCATGTCGTATTAATGGAGAGTTCTGAGGGTATTTCATTCTTATCGGATCGGTACAAAACCCCGTTCAAATTGTTGGAATGGAACAAAATAAAGTTGGGTCAAATGAATAAATGGATAAGGCCATATTGCTTGAATTAATTATCAGAAAGAAAAAGCAACCAGCTTCTGTTCTTAATTTGAATAATTTCCCGATCTAATTAGACGTTAAAAATAGATTAGTTCCTGATCCGGGAAGTACTTCTCCCCCACGGGTGGATTCTATATTTTTTTTTAATGAATCCTAACTATTGCCATCTCTATATATGAGATGGAGATGCGTGTGTAAAAGAAACAGTATATTGATAAAGAAAGTTTTTTTCCGAAATCAAAAGAGCGATTAGGTTTAAAAAATAAAAGATTTCTAACCATGTTCTTATCCTATAACATAGACAAATTCACTAAAATGGAAAAAAAGAGAGGAAAGAGAATCTGTTGATAAGTTTACCTGTCTCCGAGGTATCTATTCTTACGAAAATACCTTGTTTTGACTGTATCGCACTATGTATCATTTGATAACCCCCCAAATCTTCTATACTTTGATTCAAATCGAATTTCAAATGGAGGAAATCCAAAGATATTTACAGCTCAAGAGATCTCAACAACACAATTTCCTATATCCACTTATCTTTCAGGAGTATATTTATGCGTTTGCTCATGATCGTAGTTTCAGTAGATCCATTTTATCGGAAAAAACGGGGTATGAAAAGAAATCCAGTTTACTGATTGTGAAACGGGTAATTACTCGAATGTATCAACAGAATCCTTTTATTATTTTTCTTAATGATTCTATCCAAAATAAAATTTTGGGGCACAACAATAATTTTTATTCTCAACTCATATCAGAGGGGTTTGCATTTATTGTAGAAATTCCATTTTTTCTACGATTAATATCTTCTCGAGAAGGAAAAAAAAAAAAGATAGTAAAATCTCAGAATTTACGATCAATTCATTCAATATTTCCCTTTTTAGAGGACAGTTTTTCACATTTAAATTTTTTGTTAGATATACTAATACCCAACCCTGTCCATGGGGAAATCTTGGTTCAAACTCTTCGCTACTGGGTAAAAGATGCCTCTTCTTTGCATTTAATACGATTCTTGCTCAACGAGTATTGTAATTCGAATAGTGTTTTTATTCCAAAAAAAGCAAGTTCTTCTTTTTCAAATTCAAAAAGAAATCAAAGATTATTCTTATTCTTATATAATTCTCATGTATGTGAATACGAATCTATTTTCTTC
>JBCEGF010000556.1:0-210000 GCA_038501285.1 Penstemon eatonii
CAAATTAATTAAGTAGTTTAACTGATAAGAAAGCAAAAAATCTCACATATAAATATTATATTTAAGTAGTTTTGAACACTATCCTATATATAATGATACAATACTTTGTATTGAAAGTAGTGTCGCAACTTCATGGTTAAAAAAGAAAAGTCATCAGTTCTAATATAGTAATTCATTTTTTTCCCGTTAATTGTTCGGCGTTGGAGGATATCTCCGTGCACATATCTTTTTTGCCGCACCCACTAACGGCTCAGGAGGTGCCACTCAAGGTATGTAAAATTGATTTTTCTACTACTATCATATCCTCAATATTAGAACCGTGTGTGTAAAAATAGCTTTTATTAATTTATTTTTCATTTTATTATTATTTAGCAAAAAAAAATTAGTATATAAGTAAACAACTAGCATATGTTCATACTATGCACAGAATATTACATAAACTTTGTAATTGTAATAAGCCTTGATAAAATATTCAAAATGTGACCTTGCAAACTAAATTCAATGAAAATTTAGACATGTTATCAAGTTAAAAAAATTTAAACAATTGTTACTTTTAGATATGTAGTAAATATGTAATTCCTTAGACATAGTATATGATATGTGCAACTAAAGAATATGATATGGGCTGATGCACCTATAAACCCTACCAAACAGCCCCTTAACAGATTAAGAAATTGAATCGACCTTAATTTCCTTCCTACATATCCCAAATCTAAATCTTATGTTAGGGAAAATTCATAACATCTAAGGCCCATTCGTCACAATTTTTAGAAGGCAGTTCGGTGGTTTTCAAAAAGCTAAAATATAAAAGTTGAGGCCTCAGAACCTAGAAGTTAGGAGTTTAATTCCCACTAGTTTATTTTTAGTGTTGTTGTCATTTATTCTTTGTATTTGATGTTATTGGATATATATCATCTGTCACTTCCAAATAATTTTTCAAAAAAGGTCATATCTAAAAGAACACAATTTATTTTGATTCAACATAATGTAATACATATCTATACAATTCAATTTATCTCACATAATTAACAAACATGAGTTAACATATATTTTCCTTATTTCGATGTGTCAAAAAATCCTATAGTTTAATTTATGGAGCCACTGTTACAAAATCAAGACAAATAATATCACAATAATAGACATTATCAAGCGTATTCGTAATTCATTTCTCAACCTACTATTATTATACAAAATGTGAGAAGGGGCTAAACTTTATTTTTTGGTTAGAATACGGATACATACATAATTTAAAGAGATATTTTATTTTCAAAATGCAATCAAGAAATCATACATGAGGATCGGGCAAATATAATAATTATCCATACATAGGGTAGCCAACATGTATGTACTCATATGTAGCAGTCTTTGGGAGCTGTGCAAAGGAAACAACAATATAATCCTTTTTGTTTTTTCTCACTCTTCATTTATTAAAATTCAAATCACATTTCCTTCACACTCTCTCTTCTCTTTTCACGCAAGTAACATATCCCCAATGGCAACATGAAACAGGCAACAAGCTCTTTTATTTATCTATTAAGAAAAAAGCCCCCCCTCCCCCCCTCTCTCTATCTCTCTCCATTTGTAACTTCTTTATTAGTTATGAAGACCATGTGTTTTACTTTTAAGTTTATAAATAAAAGTATGTGAATAATGTTGTGATGGAGAGAATAGTACTCCAAGTAAGTAGTATTTATTATTAAAATATACTACTATACTACTCACATATAGTCAAAATTACCATTCTAGCTTTCATTCCCCGCATCCTTTCCTTTTCTCTTAATTTCTAAGCATTTCCCATAATATCAGATTTTGATATATTCTATCTCTTTCTTTTTCAGATCGACTGAGAATTTGATATGTGTCCATATTATTTTTTGTTTTACTTTCAAATTCAGTTTATGTTCTGTTTCTTTCTCTCTCACTTTTTGTTTTGGTGCTTCTTTCTTGACAGAAATAAATGTCAACATTTTTTCAATAAAATTACATACGTACAGTAGTATAACTTAATCTTCCAACTAGGTGAAGTATTATATCAATTATTTTGGACAAACTAATAGGAAAATGCACATGCATTTAATATAACTATGATACACAAAAATATTAATATAGGTATTAAATTAAATAAAAATTGAATATATTAAAAAATAATAGTAAAAGTAAGAATATTGTAATAACTATAAAGTATAATACTTAGTATAATTTAATTTCTTTATCTAATAAATTTTATGCTTTGTTAAAAACATTACAAAAACACATACATTTTCATTTTCTAAATTTATTCTTTTAGAAACATTCACCAATTACTTGAAGCACATATTAACTTTTTAGAATTTTACGAAAAAAAGGTCAAACACAATTTATAACTTGCACTGTCATGTGTGACCAATGATATTAGTTATTTTAAGCCTATGAATATTTTTATATCTAGTTCTTCTAGTCAACTATAAATTAAAATCACATCACATAAGAATATTATAGTTTGCAACAAAAGAAAAAAAAAATTATTAACATAAACTACCCATACTTTTATAATTAGAGGGAATATAAATATTACAAGTACTATTGTACTTCACATTAACTAATTATGTGAGAGAATATTAGATTAAGAAAGAATGGTGTAACCCATTGAATAAGTTGCTGTGCACTTAAAAAATACAATCATTTTACCTTTACCTTTCTCCACCTAGTACAAGTCACTCTCTTTTACTTGATAACAAGGTCCTGGGAGTCATTCTTTGTCACAGACTTTTCAATATAACAAAGGTTGATCCTGTTAACCTAGGTAATACTTATGTTTTTTCCCTTCCTTTTTCTTGTATAAATATGTATTGATTACATATTTGTCTTACTTTATACACATATGTAGAATAATCTTTACTTGCCGGCAACAATCCTAATTCCACCGCATCTGACGCAGTCTTAAACACTGGGCATGTATAGAAAATTTAATATATTGATAGTATCACATTAAATCACGAACAATTAAATATATATTTGAGAAAGTTAAGAACATTGTTGATTACGGAGATGAATAAATCCATACATGTGTAAATCAGGTTTTGAAACTCATTTTTTGGTTCTTAACTAGAGGCTATGTTTTGATCAACATCAGAAACAGTGAAAATCTCCGACAACCAAGATGGCCTCGCCCATTTTCACTCGTTTGGGGTTGATTCTGCACAAAAGTGACCAATAAGAAAAAATTTGGACTAATATTTTTTTCAGTTCCGTACCCGATTTTGAATAACTGAATGAAATGGGATGGGTTTGAAGGTTTTGTTTCTCTAAAATTAAGAACACCAAAAACATCTTAAAATTATAAAAAATGATCAATGAATATTATGATCGATAGATAGTATCGGTTTTCATAATGTGTGGAAATTGGAAAGAATAAGAAAATAAACTATATATACACACACACACGTATGGTTAATTGAGATTATATATAATTAATAGTGCTGCAAATTAATTAAGTAGTTTAACTGATAAGAAAGCAAAAAATCTGACCTATATATTATATTAAAGTTGTTTTGAATACTATACTATATATAATGATATAATATTTTGTACTGAAAGTAGTGTCGCAACTTCATGGTTAAAAAAATGAAAAGTCATCAGTTCTAATATAGTAATTCAATTTTTTTCGTTAATTGTTAGGCATTGGAGGATATCTCCGTGCAATATCTTTTTCACCGCACTCACTAACAGCTCAGGAGGTGCCACTCAAGGTATGTAAAATTAGAAATACTTTAATAATTAGAGGGAATATAAATATTACAAGTACTATTGTACTTCACATTAATTAATTATGTGGGAGAATATTAGATTAAGAAATGAATGGTGTAACCCATTGAATAAGTTGTCGGTGCACTTAAAAGGTGCAATCATTTTACCTTTACCTTTCTCCACCTAGTACAAGTCACTCTCTTTTACTTGATAACAAGGTCCCTGGAGTCATTTTTTCTTTCTTCACTGAAAAAGCTTTCACAAGCTTTTCAATACAACAATGGTTGATCCTGTTGCCCTAGGTAATACTTATGTTTTTTCCTTTTCATTTTTAATGTATAAATATGTATTGGTTACATTTTTGTCTTTCTTTATCCATATGACTAAACATTGATGGGAAAAATAAGTTATCATCAAGACTTATAAGTTGGATTTGGATGAGAATATTCCAATTAATTTTTAATTATAATCCAATTTAAATCCAAAAAATTACCAAAAGCATTCTCATGAATGAGAACAACCAATGTTTAGTTTCAATCAAAAAAGCCTGCTTGGCAAACGGGTCGATTATTTAGGGCGTTCCGTCATTGTCGTAGGTCCTTCACTTTCATTACATCGATCAATGTGGATTGCTGTGCGAAATAGCAATGGAGCTTTTCCAGACAATTGTAATTTGTGGTCTAATTAGACATCTTGCTTCAAACATAGGAGTTGCTAAGAGTAAAATTCGAGAAAAAGAACCGACTGTGTGGGAAATACATTAGGATGTTATGCAGGGACATCCCGTTTTGCTGAATAGAGCACCCGCTCTGCATAAATTAGGCATTCAGAAATGAGACAAAAAAGACGAAATAGACAGAAAATTTGTGTCTCATAATAGAGGAAATAGGGATGTGGAAAACATGACAGGAATTCTCTACAATGACCCTTACTAAAACATTCCCATCAAAACTCTATATCCAAAAAATTACTACTCTCATACGCATTCAGAATATATGCAATACTATTTACCCCAAATTCAGATTTTATGTACTATCAGTCAAAGTCACAAAATTACATCCCAAAATCGTTGGTGGCTTGAACGGGATTGGGCAAGCCCTGACCCGATTTCAGTTTGTCTTGACAATCCCCTTAACTATGGTACAGAAGGTGCAGGTGGATAAGTAGATGGATGTGGTGTGTTACGGATTATATTTGTTGCCTCCTTTGTAGATGCATCTGCTGTGGCAAGGAGTATCGTAGTCGGTTTTCAAATATAAAATTTATGTTCAGTTTATAATGTCTCACATAGATACTCATCGGGTACCACTTATCAAGGGCTGAATGGAATTAACAATAGTTTGGTCACATTGAGAAACACTATCAAAGATCAAAGGAGATACCTGAGAGTTTTGCTGTCAAATTGTGAGCAGTTTAGGACCACGTCTACGAGCCCCGCAGCGATATCATAATCTTCATTTTTCAAATAGAGTATAAAGCACAAGATCAACACAGGTTTTTGGTGGCAAACATCCTAGAATTCCTAGAATTTCCAAAGTATAGATATAATACTTTAAGAATAAAGGCAGTTATGCATCGAGAAACGAGTCTAACACAGGATATTAGGTGTGTTTGGAAAAAGGTAGGGTTTGGCCTTGTAAGAGTTTTAATATCTCGTAATAATAGGATTTCACCGATTCACAAAAAGATTAACTGGGTTCGGAAATGTGTAGCAACGACTACAATAGAGTAAAGTATGGTGAAGGAGAATATAATAGGCGTATTTAAAAAAATCAAGGTCCTTAATCATTAGAAAGAATGTTGTTCGTGAGAGGATTGCTAATATGATCCATATTCATTTATTTCATCTCAAAAACCTAAACAACACTTTCTTCGATGATGTTGTACAACACTTGCATAGCAGTAGATGAATTTGATAATGAATGATGTCGAACAAAACTTCCTTCGATGATGTTGAAGAAGGCTTCCAGTGCATTTGATGAATTTGATCTACGATGATGTCGAACAACACCTTCATAGCAGCAGATGAATTTGATCATCAATGATGTCGAACAACACTTTCTTCGATGAAGTCGAAGAAGGCTTTCATTGCATCTGATGAATATGATCATCATCGAAGTTGAACAACGCCTCCATAACATTTGATGAATTTGATCATCAATGATATCGGAGAACACTTCCTTTGACGATGTCGAACAACACCTCCACAGTAGCAGATGAATTTAATCATCATTGATGTCAAACAACACTTCGTTCGACGATGTTGAATATCACCTCATTAGCAGCGAATGAATTTGATCATCAATGATGTCGAACAACACTTTATTCGATTATGTCGAATAAAACCTCCGTAGCAGTGGATGAACTTGATAATCAATGATGTCGAACAACACTTCCTTCGATGATGTCAAAAAAGGCTTCCATTGCATCTAATGAATTTGATCATCAATGATGTCGAACAACACTTTCTTTGATGATGTCGAACAATACCTCCATTCAAGCTCATGAATTTGATCATCTATGATGTCGATGAAGACTTCCATTGGATCTGATGAATTTGATCATCAATGATATCGAACAATATCTTCATGGCATCAGATGAATTTGATCATCAATGATGTCGAACAACACCTTCATAGCAGCAGATGAATTTGATTATTAATGATGTCGAACAACACTTCCTTCAATGATGTTGAAGAAGGTTTCCATTGCATCTGATGAATTTGATCGGACAACATTTTATACGTCAATCAACACATTTATATCGAAGAAGAACTCTTTGTCTTTCCTCGTCAAATTTTCTTGTTCATCGATGTGATAGTTCAAGACCTTTATGGTTGATTCATCAAGTTTCGATTTCATTTTCATCAATTATACATAAGTGTCATCGATGAGTTCCTTTAATTCTGGTCGAGTAAATTGACAAAACCTGGTTTTGGTATTGAAGGTCTTTATATTTGGTTGTTCCTCATCGCATATGCTTATTCGTAGGGGTGGGCGTTTGGGTCGGGTATTTTGGGACCCGTCCCGACCCGTTTGGGTATTTCCCGTTTGGGACAAAAAAACGGGTATTTTGACATTCGGGTTCGGAACCCGAAATATATTTTCGGGTAGGGTATTGGGTATTAATTTCACACCCGAACGGGTATTCGGGTACCCGTTCGGGTATTTAAAAAAAAAAAATTCCGAGTAATTTAGTTGGATTTTCAAGCTTGTAGGTGGATATGATTGGTGAAGATCCGAATGATGAGTTAAAATGTGAAATATTATTGAATGTTATTTGTGATTTTATGTCTATTGTAAGTTGTAACTTTCATGTCATGCGATTGTGATATTTAATATTTTGATGCTTTGAGACTTTGAGTTTGATTTGATTGTAACTTATTGAATACTTGAATCTTGAAGGCTTGAGACATTTGCATTGTTTTGTTTTGAAGTTATTGTGTACAATTAATGTTTGAATTCATTTATTTATAATTTTACGTATATGAATGTTGAAAAAAAATTCTTGAAAAAAAAAGTGTGAAATTTCGGGTACCCAATACCCAATACCCGAAATACCCGAAAATTTTGGGTACCCGAACTTCGGGTACCCGCCAAATCGGGTAGGGTTTCGGGTATGAAAATTCACTACCCGCCAAGTCGGGTACCCGACCCGAAATACCCAATACCCGAAATACCCTACCCGCGCCCACCCCTACTTATTCGATCAATTTATATGTTCTCTCATATCTGATCATACTCTAGCGTTGCTGCTACCATCCTTGATCTGATCATCGTTCTTGTTCGAGCATGGGTTAGAGATTCCCACATTGTACGCCAACTAATGAAGGAAATTTTTGTCAGAGTGACTGATCTGCGCCCAATGTGCCACATTATGGAATACTAAGGCGGTCAGATCGAGCTGGACTTCACTTCAAGATTCCTAATCATGTGGTTAAAGAAACTCGTCCAGTTTTGCCAGTGGTTGATCCGGCGCTGACCTTCTGATGATTACATTAGATAAATTCAAAGTATAGCAAAATAAAGCAGAATACTACTCTATATCATAATAGAGGAAATAGAAATGTGAAAAACAAGACAGAAATTCTCTACAATGACATTTACTGAAACATTCCTATCAAAACTCTATATCAAAAAAAAAAAATACTACTCTTAAACGCAGTCAGAATATATGCAATATTATTTACCCCAAATTCAGATTATATATGCAATATCAGTCAAAGTCACAAAATTGCATCCCGAAATTGTTGGTCTTGGCTTGAACCGGTGTGTGTAGGTCCTGATCAAGTTTCAGTTTGTCTTGACAATTTCTTTAACATTGCTGCAGAAGGTGTAGGCGGGTAAGTAGATGAGGTGGTGGGTTACTGATTATATTTGTTGCCTCCTCTGTAGATGCATCTGTTGTGGCAAGGAGTATGGCATTCGGTTTTTCAAATATAAAATTTATTATCGGTTTGTAATTTCCTACATAAACACTCATCAGGTACCACTTATCAAGGACGATTATGAGTGGTATTAACAATATTCTGGCTACAATAAGAAATAAATATATTAATAATTATTATTGTATTAAATATGTATTTGAATGAGGTTTGTTAAAAAATAATTGATTTTTTAGAATTATGTGCAATAATTTATTCAGATTTCCTTTTGATTCAATTTTAAAACATTATGAAAAAGTTTGAAATTAATATCTACACATTAATAAACTAATTTAGATATTTTAAATTTTCAATTATATTTAATTATTTATAACATTTACGCCCATAACAAACCACATCATTGCATTGAAACCCTTTTCAGGCAACAAACATAACAAGAGTATAATTGTCCACAAAAATAGCTACAATATTCTCAAGAGTAAAAAGAGGTTTTCAATAAAATTTCGGTGATGACATCAGCAACAACTAACGGTAGATCGATGGATGTAAGGTTTTGCAAACGTCAAAGGATGTCTCTGATTTTTCGAGGGGATTGGACGCGAAATGCATAATCACAAGAAAGGTCCCCATAATTAACTCCAAAATCAAATGAAATAAATGGTGAAACTTATGTGATTTCAAGAAATTAAAAAAATAAGATGAGTTCTGGATAGATTCAAGTCATTTCAATTAAGAATTAAAAACATCGGCAGACTAGAGATGTTGAAGAAAAATACAACTAATAAACAAGGTAACCAAAATAAAAATATTAATTATGAATGCAAATATATACATTATTTTATGGAGATAAAAACTTGCATCATTACATACTTAAGTCACCTTTTGCAATTACAAAATTACCTAGTTGTTGGATTGGATGACAATTTTGGATAACAATTAAATTTGTTATGGAGTCAATATTTACTATTCTGGCAATACCAAATATTTAATGCCAAATAATTAAATTTCTTATTTTATGTCATTCCTAGCTAAACAAACTTGTAATAAGCCCTATACAAATAGCTTAAGTATATTGCATTCTATCACAAAACAATCAAAAAGCTTTTTCGAAAATGAATACCCATATTATAACTTTTATTTTGTCACTTTTATTGTTCTTTACCTTGTCTCATCAGGCATCAATAAAGAATCAAAATATATAGTTGTCATTACCAATAGAATGCCACATGACAACCTTTCGGCTCATTGTTATTCTACTAATGATGATTTCGGCGATAAAGAACTTCATTTCGGACAGTTTCCGGTGGCAATTCGGGACTATTCATTTTGGTCCTTGGAGTTTCACAAAGTTTTATTGTATTTTATTTTATAGGTTTGGCGAAAACTCATTTGAAAAGGTTTCGGTTCGGTCTCACAAAACCTGCGAGACCGAGTCAAAACTTATCCACATGCACCCTAAATTATCTCTTAACTTAGCCATGTAATGATAGGATCTTTAACCATGCATTAATTGTTGTAGCTATTCCAAAATATCCCTTATCCATATCTACCTACTTATAACTTTATATATATATATATATATACTATACTAGGGGGTCCCACACCGCGCATAGCGCGGTGCTGCCCCCTGTTCTGATAATGTAAAATTCAGAATGATGATTTGTTTTCACATTAGAAGGTTTAAATATTGATTGAGTCCAAGTTAAAAAATTGGGCTTAAAAATTATCTGATAAATAACAATGGATTCATTTTCCGTGGACTTTCGAATTTACATGATTGAGTTAGCCCGATCTCATATCATCTATTTATTAAAAAAAAATTGTCCTTTTGATACAATGAGTATATAAAAAAAATTATTACATCGGTTCACTCAAATTGCATAGATTAAACATATTTAACAATTACCAATTTAATAAAACATTACAGTTTTTTTATTGTTTAGCTAACAAAACTCACTAATAAGATATTGTTCTATGTTTTGTTGTGTAAACCTATGTATCGGAAACATCAAAGTTTTTTTATTAAATATACGGTACGAAATGAGCTGTAAACTATGTAAATAATGAAATTACGTATAAAAACTCAAAATAATATATGTATATGATATTATTTTTCACCAAATTACGTATTAATTTTTCAAAACAATTTGTAAATTTATTTTTCATATTAATTATTAGTTTAACAATTACAAAACTGGACTTCGAACTCGTCCCAGAGTTGGCATTATGGGCAAAAATAAGAAGGAAAACATTATTATTAATGTTATGTCTTTTTCATGAAACCACCTTTTATTGAGATTTTGGAAAACTGTATGCTAAAAAATAAAAAAAACTATCTAGAGAAATGAAGATCTAATTTCGTAGTCCTAGCATTTTTTAAATGTGTTTAATTTAATAATTTGGGATTGTATTTCGATAAGTACAAGCCTTTTTATGTGTAATGTCTCTTTCTTGTAATTGTATGTATTGTGGAATCCAAAAATAACCCAACTTGAATATTATTTTGATTATCAATTCTGTTAATTATATTTCTTGTGAGATTGATTAATTATAAAACATGAATGAACAACTTAAAGTTAAAGAGAAAAGGAACCGATGAATCGATTCGGAATCTTTTGATTGATTGAGATAAGGCAAAAAAAAATCAACTCTTAATCTTGTTTAAAACACGAGGAAAATAAAAGTGATCACAAGAATATTAAATTTTTATGTTTACTGGGAAGTTATCACCGATTTTTTAAGTGAGTAATCAGCTTTTTCCATTTTATTCCAAAAAAAAAAAAGTAACAAATAGAGATATATGTTTCCCATCCCCTGCCAAAAATGAAATACTTGTACGAGTAAAACACATGAGGTCGTAGGGGGGAATAAATGTCATTGACTTGCTAATTCAGAGGGATTTTGGCTAATAAAAATAATACAGATAGTTTTCTAACCCTATTCCGTTCCCTAAGGAGAATGAATAGAATGGCCCATCAGACTCGACTATTACTGTCAGAAAAGAAAATGCTATTGTAATATTTTAACATAAAAAGATAAATCCGGTTGCAATTGGGTTAAACTACAGTATACGCCTTTCACAAGTAAAAGGGTGCAGCTTTTATGAGCATAGGATAAAAAGAATTCTCAGAAAATAAAAAAATGTGTTTGATGCCACAAATCAATGTATGATCATTTCCAGATCTTTTCTGCATAGTTTAAAGTAGTAATAAAGAGAGTCGAGGGTATTCCCAACTCTCTAAGATCAAGTTCAGTCATCCTCCTCAAAAGAATACATATCCACCTACAAAATGGATCAAACGTAAGTGCGTAAACGAAGACCTGTGAGTGCTGAAAATATTGGCAATACAAAAGTTTGAAAGACTAAAATTCGATATTAAATGTTCCTCTTTGACAAGGTTAAAATACTCTTTACTACTGTGCAATGATAAGAAAGTGAGTGTTGTGCAATGCATTCAAAGTAGAGTACTCCAGAAGTTACAAAATATCACTTACTTCCTCAACCTTAAAAAGAATAGCATATTTTTCAAGTCCAATTGGATGTAAAAAGCTCTCAACAGTAGGATGATCTTCTACCTGCAAACAATATTCAGTACGCGAATAAATGTAGAGGCCCTTGTAATTAATTCTATATCATTTTCAAGTAAAGCCGCATTTGTTGTATCTGAATCTTTAAGTTTAGAATATTCAAAGAATAAAAATACAAGATACAATCTGAAGACTGGACTTTCTCAACCGGACAGCGTGGCAAGAGCTCTCAACTATTCCATCTTCTTATTTTTTTAAGTACATTTTTGCAATTTGAAAGTTTTAAGTTTTAAGAATATAGGTAGCAGCTCTGAAATATTATGCATCAATTTTTTAAAGATGTTATCAAATCTAAAACTCAAAATGCTTGCTAAGGATATATGATCAAATTTAACTATCAACTACGCATTTAGTATAAATGAGAAACTTCATATGTGAGAAACAATCACAAAATTAAGTATATTGTACCACATATGAACTCTTTTGTGTGAGACTGCTAGTCGGAGGAAGTGGGGCTCGGACCCCAGGGTTCATGGTCTTCATCGGTCCAACTGGAGGAGCCGTTTTAGTCAAGTACGATGAAGAACTTGTGGGTATTGAGAATTCAGAAGCAGCTTATGTGCTAATCTTTGCCTCATCATGTGTCCTAACTGTATATCTTCTCTGTTACTCTTCGTCTCTAATGGCTGATGAGAGACCTGTAGAGGTTGCCAAAGCGTCATTATGTGATCTCCTCCTTAAACAATCCAGGTTCCACGAAGAACAAGAATCTATTGGAGCATATTCCGCAGCAACATGATGTACTCAATTGCATCGATCGTCTTCAGTTTGTTTTCTAATTTAGGTTTTAGGGATTTGATAGTTTAATTTAGTTTATTTATTTGTTTTAAGTTTTATTTTTGAAGTTGTATTTTTACTTTCACGCTTTTAGTTTAGTTAGGTTAGTTCAGTTTTTGTTTTGTATTGCACCGCCTTTTCTTTGTATAAATAAGGTTCGAACCCTTCAATGTACATACAAAATTTCTATTTCTGAAATAATAACAGAACATTATTTTTTCCATATTTTCTCCAGGAATTCAAATTCAATCATACAAATTCAATCCAAAATAATGAAAATATATAATTCTAACATGGTATCAGTTGTATTCTGATTACGTTTCCGCATCCATTGTTGAGTTTTTGATCCCACATTATTGGGAATTCTCCCCTGTTCTTCATATTTTCTTTCTGCAGTTGAAGTTTTGTCTTCGCTGCCATTGTTGTTATTTCTTGAAGTTTTGTCTTCAAGAATTTGTTCTTCTTCATCTGTTCTTGGAGATCTTGATATTTTTTGGGCATGGCAGACTCTACCCCAGCCACTTCTTCATGTCTCACTGGAAATTCACGTCCCAGACCACCAACAGAGGATCCAAGCAGTCCTTTCTTCATGCACCCTTCGGATGGTCCTGGCCTTCTCTTGATTCAGCACAAATTGACTGCGGATAACTATACTTCATGGGCTCGATCCATGTCCATATCCCTGAGTGTCAAACATAAAATTGGGTTCATTAATGGTACTCTTACTGATCCAGGTATATCTGATCCTATTCTTCAAGATGCATGGCAACGAAATAATGATCTTGTGCTTTCTTGGATTCTCAATTCAGTTTCTTATGAAATTCATTCAAGTATTCGATATACTACTAATTCCAAGGCTATGTGGGATGATCTTAAAACTAGATTCCAACAAGGGAATGGACCAAGGGTTTTTCAGTTAAGGAGAGATATAGCTACTCTTCAACAAGACAATCAGTCTGTGAATGTTTATTTCACCAGACTCAAATCCCTTTGGGATGAACTGCAAATTTATAGGCCAGCCCTTGTTTCATGTCCTTCTAATTGTGGTAATGCAGAAAAGATTTGTGAAAATCATCAAGAAGAATATGTCATGAGTTTTTTAATGGGATTGAACTCCTCATTTGATAACATAAGAGAACAGGTTTTGATCATGGATCCCCTACCTCCTATAAGTAGAGTGTTCTCTCTCGTCACACAGGCTGAGGGACAAAAACTTGTTGGACAAAAATTTACTACTGATCTCTCCAATACTATGGCCTTTACCAAAAAATCCTTTACCTCTCAACCTCAACAAAAACGTCCTTATAATCAGTTCAAACATCCCCCTTTTCCTAACCAAACTACTCCCCCCACTAACCCTGTTTTTAATCCTTCTTTTAAAAAGAAAGAGAAACCTATCTGCAGCCATTGTAATATTCCAGGTCACACCATTGGTAAATGCTACAAATTACATGGATATCCTATTGGTTATCAACCAAAACCAAAACAGAACACATATACATCTCAGAATGCAGTAAATCAGATATTTGATGATTCTTTGGTTAATCCTAACACTGGATCCTATTCTGTCAATGACTCAAATGATAATTCCTCTACGGCTAATCCTATGACATCACTCCTACAAAGTCTTAATGCTGACCAATGTCAACAACTAATGAGTTTATTTTCAAAACAACTGTCCCTCACTTCTCACCAGTCTCAGCCTAATGATCAAGCTCATATTTCATGTGTTTCAGGTATCTGTTCTAACACTAATACTCTGAATTTCCAGTTCTTTTCTAACAATTGGATTTTGGATTCAGGGGTATCCAAACATATTTGCAATAATAAATCTCTTTTTTATTCTCTTACTCCAATTACTAATACTAAAGTTTTTCTTCCTAATAATTCCAGTTATGCTGTTACAGAATTGGGGTCTATTACTCTTAATTCTACCCTCATTTTACATAATGTCCTTTACATACCAGATTTTAAATTTAATCTGATTTCAATCAGTGAGCTTTTAAAATCTACTACATTTGTTATTAATTTAACATCCACATCCTTTCTTATTCAGGACAAACAAGAGATGATGATTGGACAGGGTAGAAAACTACAGGGGCTTTACATTTTGGACTTAGATTCTTCTCCTATCAGTAATCATGCTCATTGCAATAAGGTTTCCTCTACTACATGGCATAAAAGACTAGGGCATCTACCTTTTAAGTCTATGGCTTGGATTAAAGAAGACTTAGGTTTACATAGTTCAAGTAGTTGTAATAATTCACCTTGTACTATTTGCCCTATGGCTAAGCATAAAAGATTAGCTTTTCCTACTTCAAATACTACTTCTACTTCTATTTTTTAATTACTTCATTGCGACTTGTGGGGTCCTTTTCATACTGTTTCTCATACTGGTTTTAGTACTTTGCTACCTTAGTGGATGATTTCTCTAGGTTCACATGGATTTGCTTTTTATCTCAAAAGTCTAATATTATTAAAACTTTACCTCCTTTTATTTCTATGGCGAAAACTCAATTTAATTGTAATATTAAAACCTTTCGTAGTAACAATGCACCTGAACTTAAATTTACTGATTTGTTTAAAAACTTGGTATTATTCATCAATATAGTTGTGTTGAGACCCCTCAACAAAACTCTATTGTTGAAAGAAAGCATCAACACTTGCTCAATGTTGCTAGGGCTCTATTTTTTGAATCTCAAGTTCCTATTAATCTTTGGACTGAATGTATATCTACAACAGCTTATCTTATTAATAGAATCCCTTCTAAAAATTTGGACTTTAAGTCTCCTTATCAAAAACTTTTTCACAAAAATGTAGATTATCACTATTTTAAAACTTTTGGCTGTTTACATTAAAGAAAGGCAGGGATAAATTTGGGCCAAGGGCAAGAGCTTTTATTTTTATTGGATATCCTTCTGGAATGAAGGGTTACAAATTACTAGATATACAAACTAATGATATTATCATATCCAGAGATGTTGTCTTTCATAAAGACATTTTTCCCTTTCATACACAACTTTTTAAAATTCCTACATCTACATCTTCAACACCGATAATCTATTTAATATACATGCTATATAATAACATGTTAGATTTTAAACATGTATTTTAGATATGATATAATGTAAATAATTTAGAGGATATTTGAAAGCAAAATTAAGACAATGTTGTTTTTCAATCTAAATTTTAGTGGGTGTTAAAATAAGTTATTAAAAAGTAAAATAAATTAAGAATAACACGTTTATGATAGTTGAACATAGAAATGATCATTTTATCTCTACAACAATGACATTCATGAGTTTTTTTATTATAAGAAAAACACATTAGGATGCAAAATGATATACAAATTATATTGCTAAAGTGCATAGTGCCAAATCGGAGTGAAAAACGCCAACATTTTATAATTTTATGGTGTAAAATGTCAACATTCTATATTTTCAAGGTGCAAAACTTATATTGCCAGGGTGCAATGTATTATTCTACCCTTTTACCATTGAATTTCTCACCAAAACACACTTTATGGTGCAAAGTACCAAATAAATTATATTTCATGGTGCAAAAAGTCAAAAATGTTAGGTCAGGGTGCAAAGTGCAATGTTCAAATTGCCAAAATCATAAAAGTGTAACGTCTTAACTTTTGTAAATTTATTACTCGTACTGTTTTGTAAATTTATTACTCATACTGCATTCAAATTTGTTTCTCATAACGTCTATTCTGAAAATATCAATATACCACTATTAGTGACTTATGGAAAAGGAGGAAAGCTCAATCCTCGGTATGTCGGACCTTTCAAGATCTTGGAAAGAGTTGGGAGTGTAGCGTACAAGCTGGAGCTCCCAGCAAACCTCGGTGGGATACACGACGTGTTCCATGTTTCACTCCTGAAGAAGTATTTACCGGACCCGTCTCACGTGATAGACTACGAGCCCTTGCAACTACAAGAGAGTCTATCGTACGTTGAGAGGCCTATTCGTATTTTGGATAAGAAGTTCCAAGAATTACGAAAAAGGAAGATTCCAATAGTGAAGGTTCTTTGGCGCAGTCAAAGCATTGAGGAAGCTACTTGGGAGCCGGAAGAGCGGATGCGTCAGCAATACCCTGAACTCTTCGAACCTCGAGATTGAATTTGGGGACCAAATTCTTTAAGGGGGAAGGATTGTAATACCCGAGAATTTTTTTGGGTCCTTTAGTTGTAATTTAATTGGATTAATATCCAATTTTATATGCTAATGTGATTTAAAGTTAAATTAATTTTTTTTGGGCTATGTTAAATATATTAATTATTTCTTATGGAATGTTGGACTTAGAAATAATTTAGAAAACATGTTTATTGCCTTTTAAAAACATTGGGGCTCTTTTGTAATAAGTTCGGACTAAAGTGTGCGAATTTTTTTGATTTAGGGGTCATTTTGCAATTTTTGAAAATTTGGGGTCAAAAGTGCAAAAACGCCCCTTCTCCTCCATTGGCTGTGCAGGCCATGATTTGGTCTCCTTGGAAAGCTAAGAATCAGCCATGGCAGGGGGAGCGACCATACCTATTTTCCCATTCAAACACTCCATCTTTCTCCATTCACACACTCATCCACCATTTTATATCTCCCCCCACTCTAAAAATCAGATTTCCTTGTCTCCCCTACACCATTCAATTCCTTGGAGTAAATTGGAGAGAGTTAGAGAGAAAATTAGGGAGAAAGTTAGAGAGAAAAGTGAAGGGTTCTTGAATTTATATAGGAAGTAGAAAGGTATAGGATAAAACACCACCACCTCCCGACGGACCACCACCACCGCTGCCGTCGTGAGCCACCGTAGACAGCAGCTGTTCGCACCCGTGTCGTACCACTCTTGGAAGATAAACTAGTACGGTATTTTTGCTTCTTGTATAAAACCCACCTCCCAAAAGCATGTTAAACTAAATTTTAGATAAATATGTAAATTTATGAGTTAGAATCTAGAAAAATTAGATTATCATGTTTAGAATTTTAGCATTTGAGTGAAATATTATATGTTCATAAATGCATGAGGAAAATAGTTGTTTCATGTTTTCCTTGTTTGAATTTTTTTTGAAAGGGATTGTTGAAATAAAATCTTGAAGATAAATTATGTTTTTACATTTTAAATCCATAAGGAAGATAAATTTTCTTAAAATATTGGATGGTTGAAATTGGGATTATTTTTGTCTTAAAAGATTTATCTTTTATTAGGGAGTGTTATTATTAATTTAGAATGTTGAGTGTTTTGGGCACTTTATGCAAAATCAAAATTTTTTGATCTCTTGTGCATTTTTCGATGGGATTGGCCGGAACCACCCCACCGCCGGCAAGCAACCATCGGCCACTGCCATAGCAGTGGCCGTGGCTGCTTGTTAATGTTGTTTGTTGTCTGTTGCAAATTGCAACAGACCCATTTGGGCTGTTGCAACTTGCAACAGATCAACAGGCCCATTTATGGGCCTGTTGCTATCAGAGCCAGCCCATTGTAATTTAAAAAAAAAAAAAGAGAGAAAAAGAAAAGTAAGAAAGAAAATTAATAATAATAATAATAATAATAATAATAATAATGATGATAATGTTAATAATGATAAATTTTATAAATAAATTTTCTGAAAATAAGAAAATTCAAAAGAAATGAATTTATAAAGCAATTTTAATTATTAAATTCGAAATTTCTAAATAAAATTCGAAAAAAAAATAATAAAACTGAAAATAATAAAATTTAAAAATTTAATTTTGAAATCTGTAATATTTAATAATTATCCTTGAATATTTGTCTAAATTTAATTTCGAAAGAAAAAACATTAAAATGTTTAGATAATTTTGAATAACTATTTAAATAAACTTTTAAAAATAATAATTAAAATAATTTTGGATAAATAATTTCCAGAAATAAATAAATTACTTATATAATAAAAAAAGATTAATTAATAATAAATTATTTTCCAAATAATATCATGACTAAATAATTTTTTTTAAATGAAAATAATTTCAAGGATACATATATTATTAATTAAGTAAAATAAAATAATAATATTCTTGGAAAATAAATAATTTGAATATAAAATAATAATATATTAAATATTTTCTGAATATAATAAATTCTAAAACAAAATTATTAATATAATTTTAATTAATCTTGAACATTATTTTTATTTAGAAATTTAGTAAATAAATTGAATAATTATTTTCTGGAAATAATTAAAAAAAAAAACCAAATAAAATAATTTTGGATAATAAGTTTTCAAAAAAAAAAGTTTAAAATTTCCAAATAAAATAAAGGGGTTAAATTGTCGAGTAAAGTTTGATTTCGCATTAATAATAATTAATATTTCAATTAGAACTTACAACATAAATTTCTTGAAATAAATAACTTTACTTCAAACTTTGTAATAAATCTTAGAACCCTTGACCGGACTTGAAAGTCCATTTTTCGATCGTAGTTTCAATATCGACCAACTATGATTCAAATGTATGTTGACTAAAGCATTGCTTAGTCATTGACTGAATCCTCGTGCTATAATTGTAATCTAAGATCGTTACATAAACGTGTACAGGAGGAACCGGAGTCGTCACACTTGTCGCACTTTCTTCAGAAAATTTAAGCAGCAAAGGTGAGTGATGTGTGTTACTTGTGTGTAAGTCTAAATGTGCTAGTAGGTCGAGTCAGAACTGTAACTTAGTTCCTAAACGAACATGCATGTGATGTATGATAACATAAAGAACTCGACTGCTAGGATGAGCTACACGTTGAATTATTATTGATGCCTATGTGCTTATGACTAATTGATATTGTATGTTGAACTGTTATTGAATTGTTTACCGAATTCCTATGACTGAATTGTTACTGTAATGTTTACTGTTATATTGTGTGGGCCCTATTTTGGTGTGCGGAATCGTGGATAACCCGAAAGGTAAGGGCCGGAGGGTTACCGCGATCCACCGTAGACCCGCTTCACGAACCAAGTGTGGAGGTTACACTTGGGGAGTGAATGTCAAACTCCTGGCATTTGACGTCAATGCGCACTGTAATGTAAGGTCGCACCTTACTGGAGTGTTTGGTGGTGGTATTCACGAATATGGATTGGAGGGTAAGAGGAGGACGGCATCAGCAACCTTTGGTTATTTGTTTAACTGTTAAATTGATATTATATGTGTTTAATTAATGTATTAAGTATGCACAAAAATATTATGTTATATTCATACACTACACGCGCACATGTGCACTACAGCCTCACTGCGTTGGACGACCAACTTACGCATTTCCGTTTACTTCTTTTCAGATACAGGTATTCCAGGGTCTGATATCTAGAGTTGGTGTTCGTCTCCGAGATCCTGTCTGTCGGTCTTCGTGGGTCACTATGTTATCTTTTGTTTTTATGTTATGTTATGTATTAGTATGTATTAATTATGATCAAGTATGTAAAGACTAAGTAGTGTTTGGATCCTTGTGGTTAATGCGCGGTTGTGCTTATGTTGTATTTTGTGCCCGCTCCTCCATATCGCAGTGTACCGGGTTTTATGTTGTTATTTATGTATTATGATTCGAATTACTGTGTTCTATGTTTAAAAAAAAAAATCTAGTCAATTTTGGTTGTGTTCACCGAATACGAACCCGGACTCGGGGGTGGATCCTCGTAGGACCCGACCCGGGGGCTCGGGCCATCACAACGCGTGGGGATTCCCTCTCATTGGGGCTTACTGAAGTCTCTTTCCCCGAAGAAGAAATAATGGTCCGCCGACCAGACCTCGACCTAGTTCTACCTCCAGAAGAGCCACCGGCTTCAAAGTAAGTGGCCATAACAGTAGTATCGTTAAATAAAAAGTCAGGAAAATCCTGAGTAACAATTTGTGTCAAAGATGGATTCAAGAAGGGACCACCGCCGCCTGCCCCCGCGGCCGCATCCCCTTGGCTTTCGCCAATGAATAGTTCAGTAGAAGCAGAGGAAGGAATGGAATTATCAAGAGCATACTCGTGTAAGCTATGCTTGGAAGAAGGAACACCTAAAGAAACGACTATATTAAAGGTCTGCTCCACATTGGACGCATCTCCGAAGGCAACCCGACCAGAGGAGGGTCTCCTTTCGATCTCACTAGAAATAAGGGAATTCTGTTGTGTAAAAACCGAGCTAACATCAGACAAACGTTCAACAGAGACAACGGGAGTCTGGGTCCCCGACCTCCTGGTTGATTGGGATCGAGGAGGATCCACCGAGGGCCCCTCGGTACGGGACCTTTTAGGTTTTGGGTTTCTACTGCTATCGCGCGAAGAACGCTTTGAAGTATTACCGAATAGGTTTCAAATATTCAGAAATTGAAAAAACGATTTAACTATCGAGAAAGCTTATCGACCTCCCTTGAGAGAATATTCTATCGAAATTGAGTTAGTGCGGTAAATAGCGAGTAAACTTTTTACCATATGTATTTATACTGAATGAAAAGACGCGAAAGACCCTAAGGACGGGCGCGAAACAGAGAACCTGACCTATGAACAATTGCAGGAATTCGAGAAGACGCAAACATAATGATTAAGCCTGAGTTAATGACTTGCTTGAATTATTATCATCAGTGAAGAAATTGAAACGTCACATGTATAGAATACAAATCGTCTTATTTAAAAGGGGTAAAAAAGTAATATTACAAATCATGCTATGATAATTATTGTCAAAGTTATTTCTCGCCACTATCCGAAATTTGTTGGTCGCTCCTGGACACGACCTTATCGCCAGTTGGAATATCCTGATCGCCAACGACCTCTCCTTCACCATCTGCATCATTCACTGCCTCTGGATTCTCCTCTTGATCGATAAAGTAGTTGTCGACCTCAGGGTTGATGTCTGAAGAAGGAGTCGGCAAGGACTCTCCAAACTCCTCGACAAGATGAGCCAACGGAAAATGTTGATAATTAACGCTCGGCAGATCGGAAGAAGAATATTCCTCGCCGTAACGATTCAGGCTAACATGTGTGGTCCTGAAATACTCCCTCCGGCGATCTTCAATTAATCCCAGAGCGACCATATGATGAATCGCCTTCTTAAAAGTACTTTCGAGGAGCGGACCAACCTTCTGGTACACCAAAGCAGTATGAACCGGGGAGCTAAGGAACTCTCGGATTACTTTCTCATCAGGATTCCTGCCGTATCGATCAGTGAGACCGGTAAGGGGAAGATCCTTTTCATATTCGTCCAAAGAAGCCTGAAGATGTGCGACCTGCGATTCCAGCTCGCTGACCCGAGTTGTACTTCGAAGTTGATAATCTTCCAGCTCCTTAGCTAGCTGATCAACCTGCTCTTGGGCACGAGAATTCTCCAAAAGTTTGTTTATAATTTCCCGGTCGTCAGTTCCCACGGCTCGAGAATCAGTAATTGGAAGTGGAAGAGAAGAGGACGTAGAAGGACCGGCCTCTGAACCAGTTGCCTTATGAAGCAATGCCTTATTCTTTTCGTCTAAAAATTTGCATTGTTACCTCCAAAGAGCAGCTTCATAAGCATACGACATCAGGCAAGTTTTTGTCTGAAGAATAAAAGGAACGAATCAATGAGTTGAAAATTCATTAAAAAAATCAATAAAGAAACATATGTAACAACGAATACCTTCTCGGCATAAAGAGAAGCTTTCTGTAACTTCTCCAAAGGATCCTTCCGGAGCAACTTATTGACATCACGAGTAAAAACGCATGAAAGAAGAATACGGTAGCCTTGTCAACGACATTCTCGTTTTCATCGTGAATAAAAAAATCATTCTCGGAATAACCAGCTGCTCTATTTCCCTGTAAATGATCTTCGATCATCTCAACGTCAGTGGGCTTTAGATGCTCTTCACTCCTTGCCAGAACGACCATAGTACTGCCTTCTTCTCTTAACTGGCTTGTCGATGGGATGGGACATCAACCAACTATGACATCCACGAATACCAAGGAAAGTTCGGAGCTGGAAGGGACGATAACCCTGTCCCGTCCATTGATGAACTGGAGCCGGTGCATTTGGAGGTGGCTGTGGAGTTTCTTGAGAAGAATCTGGAGATTCCTCTCTGTAATCCTCCGAATCATGGCCCAAATCCAACTTTCTCTTCTTGGACACTCTCTGTTCAATAGGAAGGTTCTCTAATGTTTTAGTAGATTTTGAGAGAACCATCTTCCCTTTTGAAGAATGCCGAGAATTTTCTACCAACGAATTCCGGTTAAACATGCTACTCAATGAAAATATAAAATAAATGTTATATTGAGATAAAACGCTTACGCAGTGATTGAGAGGGAGAAGTGATAGGAAAGGTGTGAGGACTCAGACCCGCTTTACGGGGAAAAGCCTCACCAATGAGAAGGGCACTCTGATATTTGTCGGCGCGCATCTCCATTATATAGCCAACTAATTGTGGATCGTCGGGAATAAAATGGCCCGTAACGGAGCGACCACCAGAAATCCATTCGGAGTCATGGTCCCACGAGAATGGCTCGGTGGAACCGTCTGATAATACAAGATGATAAGGGGGACGTACAAAGAAAAAATTTGATTTCCAGGCAGGATTGCTGAAAACTGGAGAATAAAAAATAGAGCAACCAGACTTTTGACTGGCGAAAAAGTATCCGTGATTGGAGGAACTAGAAATGTTAAAACGAAATAACTGTGTAAAGTTACGAAGAGAAGGCTGAAACCCTTTTGCTATCATCAAAACCGAAAAGCAAACGACGAACGCCACTGAATTGGGAAGTAGTTATGTCAAGGAAACACTAAATATCTTTAAAATATCGAGGAACAAGGCAGATAAGGGGAGACGTAGACCATAATTGAAATGGGCTGTATAGAAAGCCCTGCAACCTTCCGGCGGAGAAGTGACCCTCTCGAAAGGAGATGGAAGAATGATCTCAGAACCCTCCGAAAAATATTTCGCATAATTATCTAAGACCTCATGAAAGGTCTCATCAGTATATGCGCAACGAAGGTCCTTAATTGGTTCAGATATTTGGGGAGCAGTACCCTTGCCTTTCTTAGCCTTGGCCGCAGCCTCGGCATAAGATATAATTTGCACTTTGAAAGTATCCCTATCAGGAATGGTGAGTTCGGATACTCCGGTCTGTTCTGTTGGAGGACTAGGAGGTGCCCCCTTCTCGATGATAGAGGCAACCCGTTCCACAGAAAAAGAAGAAGGTTTCTTTGATAACGAAGCCATGTTATAGGGATCCTCGAAAAATATTGGTCGATGAAAACAATATAGGGGAGGAGTTATCGAGTAAGAAAGTTACTGCAAGAATATGGGAAGTAGAAAGTAAAAAGTGGTTGAAACAACGATCACCTATTTATATAGGAGGATAAAAAGACGTTTTGAACTTCTCGCGACTAATCATATTCCCGCCAGTCAGCAGAAGAGGAAGCACCTCCTCGAATGAGAAGTAACATTACAGTTCGGGAACGATAAAAACGACTATCTATGAAATGTAGCACTCTTTTCCTTACTTAGAATTTTTCCCCACAGTGTTTTTTCCAAGTAAGGTTTTTACCGAGGCACAATTCATAGAAAAGACAGTCGTAATTGACCATCTACTTCTACGAGCTTCTACTGCATACACGCTCGAAGTAGTGAGGGAGTACTGATGGGGGCTATTTCGCAACCCTTATAATATTCGGAGCGACAAGTCCATACATGATCGGGTCGATCAGGAAGCTGTTTCGCTAACGAGCCACTCGGTCCGATTTGAGCTATCAATACTCGGCGACTAAAGAATGAAGTCCGAGTTCCAGAAGGATTACTATACCTAGTCCTATTAGGATTACGCTTCCTTGTATGACTAGGGTTAATATCATATAAATACCTAGTTAAACATTGTATTACGACAACTACAAATCAAAGCTTATGCCTCCGTACATAGGCAATCTGATATCAAAGTGGTATCAAATCAAAGCTATCCTTCATTATTTTCTATAATTTTAGATTTTGATTTTGTCCGTTTGATGAACTGAGATTTTCTTTGTTTGATGAACTAATTTAAAATTTTGATTTATTCTGCAAAATTATGTCATCATCCTTCAACTCCAATTTTTAAATAATTGGGTGCAATTTGAATTGCCAATTGGGTTCCATCTTTTCTGATTTAATTCAATGTAGTCTCTAATAACTTCAATATTATAACTTTTTAGCTAGAATTATCAAGTAATGACTTTATGTGAACATAATAAAATTCCTTTTGTTATTCTTATCCTAAATTGTAATTTCATGTTTCTTAAAACTAATTAATTGAAAGAGTAATAAATTATATCATTTAAATGCAATTCATATTAAATAGGTGAAATAAAATTTAGTTACAAGATAATACTTTTAAATTTTTATATTTTAATTCATTAATCTAATATTTTACTATTTAGACAAGATATATATATCCATAAAACAAAAACAAAAAATTGGTTCTTGAATTTCTACAAATTTTTAAAGGAAAACAATAGAAATAATTTTACGTCATATATCAAACGACAAAATTTGAGCATTATTTAACTTTCTTACAATTTTACTCACTATAACTCGAGATCTAAACACAAGCAATACGGTTAACATTTATGAATTGGCAATTGATGCAAGACTTCAAGATAAAACTAAAAAGAAGTAATATGATGTTATTTATAATGCACACAAATGCGTTGTTTGACTAAAAAGTGATAAAAATATTGTTGAAATAAGTCAATCCTATTTTTAAGGACCTTGTTAATTTAAATATTTGGGTCAACCAACATATATATTTGCATATATAAACAGTATTTTTTTCCCCTTTAAATTTAGCATTAGATATAATTTCTATTGTCCTTGAAAACCATATACCAAAAAAAAAAAAAGGTGAACCTGTTTTATATTTCTGGAGGTCTTAATATTTATATATATTTATATATGTATTAGGGATCATATTGAGCTAAATCTTAAATTTCAAGATTCAGTTAGAACTTAAATTGGGCACAATAAACAAACAATTAGAATTTAGGGGTCAATGTATAATTTAGAATACTGAGATGTATAATTTCTTCAATTGGTCTCACTTTTGATCGATCAATGGCGTAATTGGGTACCAATCCAAAACAAAAATACATATAATATTTAATTTATCTTATTTATTCCTATGATCTGATCATTCAAGAGTACCTACTGCCATGCATTTCACATTTTTAGATGATAAAATTGTAGAAAACGTTACAAATTAATCAATGAGTCCCAAATTTTGTTACATCATCGAATTCCGTCCTGTGATTTAATATTTTTTTAAATATTATGTGACATTGTTAAAATTATCACTTTTTGCATATATTTAGTGATAAGAATATTAGTTTTGTCATAATAATAATAGTGACAAGTGCAATAGTGACAAAATATATTTTTAAGGCCATTAGTGACAAAGTTTATGGAACTTAAGTTGTCACTATAATTTAGTGATAACTTTTTAGTTGTCACTTTTGGGGTATCACTAAATGTCAATAGTGATAACTTTTTCACATTTCTTGTCCCTAGTGTATCTATATACATCAGTTTAGTGACAATATTTAAATTGTTGTCACTTTGTTATTTACTATTTTGTCACTAAAATTTAAACTTTTTGTAGTGTCATTAATTATGAGATGAAAAATTGTACATGTGTCCGTTAAATTGCCACATGACTACATACGCGTCATAACGTGTTAATTTTAACATGAACAATTATACAATATTACAGAATTCGTCCCAAACTAATTACAAGGAACAATTATTTTCATTAAATTAGAAATTTAGTATTGGGACTAAATTCATGTCCGTTACCCACACTATTCGATTTTATATTAGTGGAAATATTTGCCTCATCAACTAAAACATATCTACATTGAAATAATCCAAATGACTTATAACGTGCTTATCAAACTTTTTAATATTTGAGAGAAAACCCTAAGCGCCACCGCCTCCTCCTTTCTTCTCTTTGTTTTCTTACGTTTGCCTTCCATCTATTTTCTCTTGCATTGCTTTTCTCCTTTGCCATTTTTTTGGTTTCGATTCAATTCGGTTCATTTCGGTTCGATATGTTATTTGAAGATCCGATGATTGATTAATATTATAATATTAGGCCTGTCAATGATTAATTCTGAAGGAGACCTAATAGGTAGTACAAAATACCTCTTCGGAAAATTCTTGTCCAAGCCTGGCTTGACCACATCCATCCAACCACCAAGTAAGTATATTGCATTTGTTTTGTAATTGGTCAATTTCCTGGAATTTACATTCAATCCTAAAGCAAGTGTAATATACTTACCATTAATTAATTTGGGTTCGACCAAACCCGGTATGGGTAAAAATTTCCCTAGATCTTAACCACAAAAATCCCCTACAAAGTTGGTCTTCCCAATTAGCAACCAGTCATTGTTGTCTTTTCTTTATAAGGAACAAAGGAAAAAAATATTTCAAATTAATTGACACATTTGATCGTTTCATATGAATTAAAAAACTCAATAACTAGTCACTTTTCTTAGATAAAATATCAAAAATATTATTCTAATGATCTGTATGCACTCTACTTTATTTTGTAACCTAAAAATAAGAAAGGATAATATTGAATAAAAAATGCATTGAGAAATCAAATATGACAATAATTTAAAACATGAAAATTTGAATATGTGTCAATTAATTTGATACGGAAAGAGTAGCAAAGATGGATGATAGTCAATAAATTTTTCAGAAATAGAAATAAATAGTCAACTATAGAAAAAGGCACAAGCTTCATCTTAATTAATACTTATAAAGGGTGAATATCAACATATCTAGATTAATCATTTTAAAGTAGCGAACTCATGTTCGAATCATTGTTAGGAAATGTTCCCACTTATTTGGTCCGAACCTCTAAATGAACTAAATCCTTCAAAAACCCAATATTTTTTTTTAAAGGTGAATAACACTATTGGTCCTCCTTGTCTAAATCTATACTTTTAGCAACCTCATCTTTCTTAATTTTTTTTTTCAACTGAGTCCCCCTACCATTTATTATTTCAATATGCACTTTTTCAAGCTGTTAACGACAACGCCAAGCTGCACGTGCATATTTTTTTTTTTGGTATTTACGTCCATTCTCTTTTAAGTTTTTAAGATATATTTGAGTGGGAATCCACCTAGTATAGTTTTGCATTTAAGTCCTCATAATATCTGTTTGTACAAATTTACTCTTAGGAACTTATTAGTGATGGTAATAATTTAGAAAATTAATTAGAAAAATTGTCAATCAAATCATCTATATATCTATACATATATTATAGCACGACGGTCTTTGACCAAAATCCAACTATTTTGATTGAACACTTTTTTCTTATGATTTTGAATTAATTTATTAAATAGAAAAATACTTACTGGTTAGAGTTTTGGTTAGAATTAATTCGGTACAATAATTCTTATTATTATAATATTTACCTTTCATAAACTAAAACTGTTACGTAATTAAATAAATTCTTACTGAAATAAGGAGGATTAAAATTTTAGTACCGAAATTTAAGGCTACTTAAATTCGTCACCTAACTGAATTGGTTACATATAAAAGATCTTACTGAAATATCTAAAAGATTTGGGGCCACACATTTTAACTGAATTGGTTACATATAAATTACAGCCAAAAAATACTATTTCTTTTAATAAGTACAACGCTAGCATTTCAATCGAAAATTACCTTCCCATTATAAATTTTAATAATTTCTTAAACTTACCATTATTTTCAGGATCTTTCGAAAATAAGATTTTATTGGACAAATGTATATATGATATATCTAATTTTAACCACTAAAAAAATCAACAAAAAATATAAATACAATTAATAAATTAGGTAAGTAACCCTTTAATAAATATATCTTAAAAATAGAAAAAAAAAATATGCCCCCTTTAATAAATAAATAAGTTAGTAAACCAAGAAAATCGTCCCTTTTTCTAAATCTCTTTAATTGAATGAAAATCGCTTGATCTCAAAAAAAAAAAACAAAAAAAAACAAAACAAAACAAAACAAAACAAAAAATAATAATATCTACAGAAAACATGGTTATTGGGAGGTTCTTTTAAGCAAAAAGTCCTTGCTATTCAGTTTCGGGTTCAGTAATTTTGAACTATCCTTCATTATTTTCTATAATTTTAGATTTTGATATTGTCTGTTTGATGAACTGAGATTTTCTCTGTTTGATGAACTAATATTGAGATTTTGATTTATTCAACTGGGTGCAATATGAATTGCCAATTGGGTTCCATCTTTCTGATTTAATTCAATGTAGTTTCTAATAACTTCAATATTATAACTTTTTAACTAGAATTATCAAGTAATGACTTTATGTGAACATGGTAAAAAAATCTTTTTGTTATTCTTATCTTAAATTGTAATTTCACGTTTCTTAAAACTACTTTGATGTAAGTGTAAGGGGTTAAACTCAATCCGGCTATAAGTTCAAGGAGAAACTCATAATTTTTTAAATTTGGAAGTATTATTTTGGTTCTTTATTTAACTAGTTGACCACTTTATTTTTCGAAGGTCAATTATCAAATAGAAATGGATTTTTGGCATTTTGCATCCTAAAATTATAGGGTTTTGACACTTTGCACCCTGAAAATATAATGTATTTGGCATTTTGCACCCTAGTGTGTGTTTTAGTGAGAAAATTCAATGATAGAAGGGTAGAATAGTTATTTTTAATTTTTATTTCACTTTGCACCTTGGCAATATAGATTTTGCACCCTTAAAATATAGAATATTGATATTTTGCACCCTAAAATTATAAAAAAATTAGCATTTTTTACCCCGATTTAAATCTTCTTGCACTCTGCACCTTGAAAATATAATTTGTATGATATTTTGCACCCTATTTTTCTAAAAAAAAAATAGACTCATGAATGTCGACGATGTAGAGATAAAATGGTCATTTGTATGCACAACAATCATAAACTTGTTATCCTAAATTTATTTTACTTTATATTAACTTATTTTAATATTATCTCTCTATAAAATTTAAATTAAAAAAAAAAACATTGTCTTGATTTTATTTTCAATTATCCTCAAAATTATTTACTTTATATAAAAAATAAACATTTATATATCTAACATATTATTATATCTAATATATTAATAATATTGTATGCTAGTTACATAATTTAGATTATCATATTAAGTCAATGTTAAAAATGCCAAAAATTATTTTTTGGGTGTAAAGTGTCAATATCCTATATTTAAGAGTGCAAAGTCTATACTTTTAGGATTTAAAGTGCCAAAAATATTCGAAAATAACTATTATACTCTTCAATCAATTAATTTTTCCTTCAAAACACACACAATGATGCAAAATGCTAACTAAATTGTATTTTCAGAATGCAAAGTGCCAAAACTTTTAAGTTTGGATGCAAAATGCCAAAACCCTATAATTTCAGGGTGCAAAGTGCCAAAAGCCCAATAGAAAATCCACAATTTCATATTATCAAACTATTTTTTCTTTTATAAATTTTAACAACTAGATATCTCATCTGAAGAATGTAATGCAAAAATTGGGTTTAGTCCCCTGTATTAAGGTCTCACGTCTTCGACAATCATTTCACCCTCAGCTTTGAGAGATTCCAGGAATTGATTGGTCTTTTGTGTCTTTCCTAGCTTCATACCAAGACCTTTGGATGGTGCCGAAGCAGATGCTGGTGGACGACCTAATCATTGAGATCCAGAAGCCAACAATATATGTTAATATTGTATCATAGAATAATTCTTTTTTTTTCATCTAATGCATTCAACATTTATCAAACTATAACTATTCACATATGAATAACACATCTGCTTATACAAAAAAATTTCAGTTTTAAGGGAAAAATGCAAATATAAACTAGACTGCAATTGTTCTGAGGGAAAAAAACACAGAAAAAAATAAATTCGAATACAATTTCAAGAATAAATGACAATACCGAGACAGTCGTTATTTCATGCAAAATATTAAGTAGCTACAAGTTTTGTTGAGGTTGAAATAATATAAACCTTTGGACTTCGAGGATAAAGATTCCACTTCAGTGCTGCTTCCATAACCACCACCACTACTAGATATGCCTGTGTCGCTGCCAAAGCCACTATCAATTCTTCCAGAACCCATGGACTGCAGGGACATAAATCCTCTCTTTTCACCTCTATTCCTCTCAATCTAGGCGAATTTTACACAGTAAATTACTTTATTTATTGAATAGTTGGTAGAAGATTAACATCACAAGTTCCCAAATTGATTTTACCTTGCTTTTGTCAATCTCACTAGCCTTACGCTTCATGATATCCTTGGTATCATTGATCTTACTCTGTAGGACCAATTTGTGCAATTTCTCTTCTTGACTTTCCATCTCGCAGTACTGTTTAACTTGTGCAACTGTGACATTTTCATTGTGCCCAAGTGAGACGGCTTCATCAAACGCACAAAGAATCTCAAAAGCTGCCCTGCCAATGCCCTCTTCATCAAGGGAATAAGAGTATTCAGGCACCTAAAAGGTTAAAGAAGCAATGACTTACATTATAAAAAACACCATTTTTTTCAGAATAATGCTAAGTCAGTCAGATATAAAAAGGATACAAGTTTTGATAGTAGCCTCAATGTCTCCAAATCTTCAAGAATGTTGCTCTGTTTGTTTGTAACGAGAACCAAGTACAGGATCTCTATGGGCTGATACACATAACGAACATTTTCGGTCTCAACATAAGTATGCTGTTTCCCTGTTCCAACCAATTTGGGGAAAGCTGCAAGATATCCCTCAACTCGTATATGAGACATATCAACAAACTGCCTCGAAACAAGTGCTGTAGAAGACATAAATACAGAGTGTTGCACATGTTAGCTACACTAAACGAAAATACAAACCTGAGAAACTGTAATACAAGAAAATAAAAATTTATGGAGTAACTAAAAATAACAGCATATCTTCTACCATGCAAAGCAAGCAAATATAAATACACCTAAGTCAACTGCAAAAGAATTAAAAGAAAAAAACATCATGGAAAACATACACTGATTCATCAGCAAGGAGCACAAAAACCCATAATCCAAAACAGAAAGGGAAAAACAAACCATTAAGTGGATAACAAAAGAATGACGACACTGGCACAGAAAACAACAGACTTTTAAAACACTTGCATAAATCTGGACCAAGAGAAAAATAACAAGAACGATACTGGGACCAACTATTAGCGGCCAAGCAGTACCCGGGAAAAGTTGAGCAGGGTTAAGAGTTATAAGCCCTTAGACATAATCCATCCCAGCACTGAAAATATTATTTTAAATTACTGGTTAACTGGTAAACTTGCACCAACCCAAATTCCACGAGGGGTATTAAGTACCAGCATGGTTAAAGAAAACATAACAAGGATGATTTATATAATAATAATGGAAGAGACCGCCTTGAATTTTTAGGAAAATTATGGGATCCAGCTATTGTTCATGGGAAATCCTTTGACAGAGTTCATCTCAATCATTACAAGTACTTAGTGATAAACCATCAAGCTCTGAAACAGTTATAAACTTATAACACAAATTTATGCTTATACCAAGCCTTACGCAATAACTTGACATAAATTGGTCACGACATTTAAATTATTTTAAAGTGAAATTTCAAAATACACCATTGAACCCGATATCCAGATTGTTTATACATTTTGTCAGAAACTCTTCAAAGATTGCAGATTTCAAATATTTAACCATGTTTAATTTAGAGCAACAGGTATCCAAAAAAGTATCACAAACCAATTTTCAAGATATACTATAACTGCATCTCTTATACATGTCTCTGGGAATATTGCCCCACTTTTGTCAGAATCCCAGATTATATGTTCACATCGAAGCACAACTATTAGGCTTGTAACAATCAGCTAACCTTTAAATGGTTCTCCATGCAAATTATTTTACTCTCGGATTATGTCCATTAAATCCAAAAATGACATGATCGAAACTAGCACCATTTATATTCCGGTCACTTATTAGATTCAAAATTTCAAATAAAATTAAAAAAATAGTCGAGAGCTAACCTTTGCCAGATTTACTTATAATTGAAGCTGCAAGTACAACCTGCATTACAGATTAACAAAGATAGATAGTTAGAAAAAAAGAATAAAAAAAATCACCCAAAAGAATCAAACGCATAAGGCAAGGCCCAACAGCCTAATACATTTACCATTTTGTTCCTCTCAAATCCTACCAACAGAGACTGATTAAGTGAATCAGTAATTTGGGGAAATTTTGCCTCGACAACACTGAAATTAAACAGGAAACCTTCAATTTAGCAATAACAACTAAAATAGGAATATACAACACGATTACACAATAAAATGTTACTATAAGAATATCCAAATCTAAAGCATAGATTATGATTAGATAAAATAAAGCATCGGACATGTATAAAACCCCAAAGCCAGTGGAAGGTAAACGTAATCCGCGCGAATTCTAAACAGATCGCATGGTAGAACCTAAAATCTCATCAGAATACGATGTTTTACCTGTGAATTTCGCCAGATCAAGTAAAGAGGGAGAGACAGGAGTAAATCAAACACCAACTATGGGGGCTGGGGTTTATATATATGGGGCTGGGGTTTATATATATCTTCAAAGACAAAATTGCAAAAATCGTCCCAAACTAATTAGCGATTTTGAATTTTCGTCCCAAACTATTTAACTTGGCGAATTTCGTCCCGTAATTTAATATTTTTTTGGAATATCGTCCCACCGTAATTATAAGACGGAAAATGCGCATTTGCCGATGAATTATCACATGTTAGCTTAAGTGTCATGATATGGTAAATTTAACATGAATATTTATATAATATTGCAGAGTTCGTCCCAAAATTTTAACATGAATATTTATATAATATTGCAGAGTTCGCCAAGTTAAATAATTTGGGACGAAATTTCAAAATTACTAATTAGTTTGGGATATTTTCTGCAATTTTACCATCTTCAAACACCAACTATGGGGGCTGGGGTTTATATATCTTCTGATGTAAAATAATTTTTATTTAATAAAATGAAAATCCAATCTAACATCACACTTTCCCTAATTACAAAAATCCCCTTTATATATTGGGTATTGCAAAAATTCATCTCAGATTTGCAAATTCTTATAAATAACATCTTGCCCTAAATGTTTCAATTTTGCCCTTGGGGTTATTTGTTATGTTTATAATATCTTATAAATTATAAATTTTGGGTGTTAATTATTATATCTTATATATTATAAAAATCACAATCTTTCAAAATAATTGATATAATTTATAATTGCTTATAAATGTCAATAAATAGTACATTTTTTAACATATTTATTACTAATTTAATTTTTGTAATAACAAATTAAAATGAAATCTAATAATATAAAATTATATTTACACTAATTAAATAAGTAATATTTTTTTCAAATTAATAAATATTGAATTTATAATACAATATAAACTTTATTAAATTGAAATATTTGATTTATAATATAATATAGATTTTATTAAATCTATTAATATAGAAAATAAAATCATTTAACTAAATTTGTAACCAATTTGTTTCTATTTATAAAATATTATTATTAAAATTCTATTTAATTTATTGTTATACTATTTAAATTGTAAATAAATATGTAGATAAATTTTTTTTTTTGGTAATATTTATTACAACTTGTAGCCAATCATAAATTTATCAATTATTTTGACAGAAAATATATAATTATCACTTTTATAATATATAAGATATAACAAGTAGCACTCAAGTTTTAACATTATTTACTCTATAAGATATTAAATATTACAAATAACACTCAAGGGCAAAATTGGAATATTTTAGGGACACGGGGTTAGTTGTAAGAAGGTAACAAACCTGAGGGGGTTTTGTTATACACAATACGTGAATTTTTTTTATAATTAGGTCTTACCTCGGGGTATATGTAATTTACCCTTTTATCTATCTTGTATAAAATTTTGAATGTTTTGAACTTTACACCCCAAAACAGGAGAAATAGACACTTTACACCCTCGAAGCATAGAAATAACACGTAGCACCATCGAAATACAAAAAAAACTAAAAGCAACTTGCACCTTATACTCCTAGGTGCAAAATTTTTCATTCATTTTGAAATTTTAGCACTTTGCACCCCAAAAACATAAAATTAGCACTTAATAGTTAATACCCTCAAATTAAGATAAACTCATCAATTTGCACCCCTGAAATACGAGAAATCAGCACTTTCCACCCCCAAAATATAAAAAAAGCAATTAACATCATAGACTTTAGAAAAACTCAAGAACTTGCACCCCCTCATTTTTTTCGACAGAGTTGACCGTCTGGGTAAAAAGAACCAAGGTGAAAAATAGGTAATTTATTTTTCTTCTTCCTTAAAATATCCAGAACACTCATTTTCATATTGTAAACTTTGAGTAAAGTTCCATTTTTGTTATATAATTTGGTCAGTTAAGTGTTGAAATTTTTTGAATTCTTTTGGAAATTTTCGAGAACAAATTTTCCATATATCCGACCACTCTTTCTACTCTTTTATACACGTTGCCGAAAATTTCAAAAGGAACTCGATAAGTTTCTGAGAAGTTTTGATACATAACTAACTGAAACATATTACAAATATGAAACTTTAATCCAAGTTTACAAGTCAAAAAGAAAGATGGAGATTGAAATGAGTATTCTGGTACTAATAATCGTGTTCTGCAAATTAAGGAAGAAGAAAAATAAATTACCTATTTTTGTCCTTGATTTTTTTGACCCAAATGGTCAACTCTATCGGGAAAAATGAGGGGTGCAAGCTCTTGGGTTTTTCTTAAGTTGAGGGTGTTAAGTGCTTAATGCTTATTTTATGTTTATGTTTCAGGGAGTGCATAGTGCCGATTTCTCGTGTTTCATGGGTGCAAATTGATGCATTATTCTTAATTCGAGGGTGCTAAGTGCTAAAAATCCAAAATGAATCACCTATTTTGCCCCTAGAAAAATACTAAAGGATGCAAGTTGTTGAGTTTTTTGTGCTTCGAGGGTGCTAAGTACTATTTTTGGGTTACGAGGTTGCAAAGTGGTTATTTATTTTATTCCGAGGGTGCAAAGTGCAAAATACCTTAAAATTTCGACAAAAGTCGGTTTTTTTTATACAAAATGTATCAAACACGAAGATAAATAGTACATGTAAATTAAGTATAAATAGAAAATTCAAAAAAACCAAACTATTATGATGGTTGCACTTATATGAAAGTCTATACTAACCAAAATAAATATATGAAAGTCTACTTATAAATTAAATCAATTACAGCACATTTTTTTCATAAGATAATAACCATGGATCAAAATTTTCATCTTTTCCATCGAAAACATCGAAAAGTTTCCGTTTTTGAATCAGACGAAACGAAAACAAGATGTAATTTCGAAATTATTTATTTGCCTAAAACTCTGATATTTTCCTAAATTTAGTAACTTTTTTTACAAATTTTCCTTAGTGTTTCCGAAACATTTTCGAATAGTCACGAAAAATTTCCATTATTTGACTGACCGAAATATACATTTGAACCGAATTTTTGATCCGTGATAATAACAATATTAACAATACAACTGTAGTCATCGGAAAAAAATTAACCACAAAGTCTAGAAAAACATTTCTAGATATTGTGGCTAAAAATGCACCATCATGTTCTAAAAGTGAATGGTGTTGTGCAATTACAACAACAATGTCTACAAAAATTTCTTAGACATGATCTAATTAAAAATGTCATGTAATCATCATTTAAATTATTAAACAATATATAACTCATCATAAATCTTATAAAGTTACTTATTGAACATCAACCACACACTGTATTTCTTTTTATCTCAAATCTCAACAATCAAGAAAACACATACTACTTATCTTTAATTTTTCCTCAAATTCAAATCTTCAAAGTTGATTAACTATTATATCTTTATTTTACAACTTTAATATTTCATTGACAATAAATCTTTGCGGAGTTTCAAGAGTTCACATCAACTCTTAAACTAATGGCTAAATGACACTAATGATCCCTCATGTTTAAAATTTGTTACGTTTTCGTCTCTTATAGACAAAGTGTTACATTTTTGTCTCACTTAGATAATATATGTTACATCAATCACTTTTTCGTCAAAATATATTTTTTTATAGAAGTTTTTTCAGAATACCATATTATCTAAAATTTTAATGTCACATTAATGATCACTTTGTTAAGAGTTAATTACGCTATTGTCCATCTTAAATAAAATATTACACATTCATACTATTCAGGGGTGGATCTACTAGTGTTGTAGGGGGCCTAGCCCCCCAAATATTTGAGAAAAGTATATGTAGATTAATAATATATGTACCTTATTATGACCCAATTATATTTATACCTTGTTTGGGACTGGGCCCAAGAACTGAAGCCCAAAACTAAGTTAACAAGAAATTGTTCTCTATTTCCGAGATTTAAATGCATGATTGATATGATGATAAAAAAAAAAAAAATCATAAAATTTACACTTAGATAGTTGATTTGTTTTTAATTTAATTCTTGCAAACACCACACATAAGAGGAAGACTTTCATGTTTTAAGTTTTTCAATATTATTTTATGAGTTTGTGTCAGTTTGACCTGAATTTTGTATAATTGATTGTAGAATAATTCAATTTAATATATATATTTAGAGGACATCACATTGGAAAAAAATATATATATTCTTCGATTCGAGTCATAAATACAAAATATGGTAAATAAAAAAAAGTATAAATTTTGAAAAATATAATGCACGTATTTATATCCGTAAACAATAACCAAACAAACAAAACAAACTTTCTCATTGTAACTTTATTGGTATGTTGTACGTCAAACATGTGGTACAGTTAGGGCTATCAATGGGTCGGATTCTGATCGGATCAGGCTCGTCCAGATTCGGCTCCATTTGTATCGGATCGAATTCTGTCGGATTCGGATCTTGCTTGGATTGGGCTCGGATCTAGATTTTTTGAATCCAACGGATCTTTGTCGGATTTGGCAGGATATCGGATATTTTTCGGATCCAATAAATTTGTATTTAAAATGTTAAATTAATATTTTTTTCCTAAAACAAGTTTATTATCCTTTCAATTTTATTTAGTTTTAGCTCACATTTTTAAAGTTTCTTTACTATATTCATATTTGTAGAATGAATATATTGGTTTAAATAAATTTATAAACGAATTATAAATTACTATCTTCTTAAATTGACGTTGAAATATTATTAATGATACTTATTTTTATAAATCATTTTGTATATATATCTTTCTTTTTATTTGTTATCGGATGCGGATCTTTAACGGATCGGATCGACCTAAATCCATATTTGCTCCATGAGTTTCGGATTTCGGATCTTTATAATCGGATCAGATCCATCGAATCTTTAATCGGACAATTATCCTAATAAATCGGACCGAATTCGGATGAATCCGGATTGAAATCCGCCCCATTGACAGCCCTAGGTACAGTACACAAACTAATTCCAACAATTTCCATTCAATTTTGTGAATGACCAGGAACCCACCTTAAATTGCAAATCTAAAAAGATTTGGTATAATGACTTTCTTGAGTCACTCGACCCATTATTATTTATTAGCAAATTTACCTTTTTCATCCATAATATTGCCCTATTCCACATCATATTAGTAGTTTTTAACAATAGTGGAATGTTTCACTTTACGTTATTTTTTTTTTTTAATGGTGAATAAACCGTTACATCAAATACTATATCGAATCGAAACTATTATAATGTTATCAAAGTAAACTGATTACTAGTATTAAATTAGAGAAATGCTAGTATGAAACTTGAAAAAGTACCCACATTCGTGGGAGCATGGATCAAAAGTTCGGTTCAAATGTATATTTCGGTCAGTCAAATAATGGAAACTTTTCGAGACTATTCGAAAATGTTTCGGAAACACTAAGGAAAATTTGTAAAAAAAGTTACTAAATTTAGGAAAATATCAGAGTTTTAGGCAAATAAATAATTTCGGAATTACATCTTGTTTTCGTTTCGTCTGATTCAAAAACGGAAACTTTTCGATGTTTTCGATGGAAAAGATGAAAATTTTGATCCATGCGTGGGAGTTGAACCCATGACCTCCTGATCATGGAGCATCATCCTTAACCACTTGGCTAAGGCCTCATCGGCTCAATTTACGTTAATCTGACAATGAGAAAAAGTTAGGGTATGTTTGTTCGGTGTTTGAGAAAATAATTTATTAGCAAATTTACCTTTTTCATTCATAATATTGCCCTATTCCACATCATATTAGTAGTTTTTAACAATAGTGGAATGTTTCACTTTACGTTAATTTTTTTTTTTTTAATGGTGAATAAACCGTTACATCAAATACTATATCGAATCGAAACTATTATAATGTTATCAAAGTGAACTGATTACTAGTATTAAACTAGAGAAAGGCTAGTATGAAACTAAAAAAGTAACCACATTCCTGGGAGTAGAACCCATGACCTCATCATGGAGCATCATCCTTAACCACTTGGCTAAGGCCTCATCGGCTCACTTTACGTTAATCTGACAATGAGAAAAAGTTAGGGTCTGTTTGTTTGGTGTTTGAGAAAATAATTTATTAGCAAATTTACCTTTTTCATCCATAATATTGCCCTATTCCACATCATATTAGTAGTTTTTAACAATAGTGAAATGTTTCACTTTACGTTAAATTTTTTTAATGGTGAATAAACCGATACATCAAATACTATATCGAATCGAAACTATTATAATGTTATTAAAGTAAACTGATTACTAGTATTAAACTAGAGAAAGGCCACATTCGTGGGAGTTGAACCCATGACCTCGTGATCATGGAGCCTCATCCTTAACCACTTGGCTAAGGCCAAATCGGCTCACTTTACGTTAATCTGACAATGAGAAAATGTTAAGGCCTGTTTGTTTGGTGTTTGAGAAAATAATTTGAAAGAGTAGTGAATGTTTGTGAAATAATCTCGATTTACGTAATATTGTTTGTTTGGGTTTTTGAGAGAGTGATTTGAGAAACAAAGTAGGTGTAGGTTATTTTTGGAAGAGTTAGATTGTAGGTATAAGATGCGTAAGACTTTATGTCAAATCATATTTGTTATGTGAGATAAATTGTGTAACAGATATGTTGACTTATATCAAATTAGAGTAGAATATGTATAAATTTTGTATAAATTTTGTTTAGAGATGAGAAAATTATTATTTGTTTGGTTTTTGAGAGAGTAATTTTAGAAAATTAAGAGATGCAAAACTTATTTCAGAGAGTAGAAACCATGATTGTTTGGCATTTTCCAAAATTATTTGGAAAATGACAAACAAACAGGCCCTTAAATTTTTGAATTTCTATTTACGTATCGATTATTTAAACGTAACACCACTAATTTTAATTGTGATTTCCCCTTATCTAATCTAATAGTTTGGGCCTTAAGGAATGCAATCACAAACTCAAGCACTTAGGTTTTCCTTTTTGTAAACCCAAGAACCGCAAACAAGCTTTCAACGATATATTGAAAAAACCAAGTCCAAACTTGCCTGTTGGAAGTCCCATTGCCTCTCCAAAGCGTCTAGGGGTGTTCTCATCAAATCCGTGGCTCAAGCTTTACCCATTTACCGAATGTCCACCTTTCTCTTGCCCAAAACCATATGCTACAAGCTTGACTCTCTCTTACACCGTTTTTGGTGGGGTGAAAATGAAAACAACAACATTCTCCGTCTCAAAAGTTGGAGCACTATTTGTTTACCTAAATCAGTCGGTGGCCTTGGTATTCTTAAAATGGGGGAGTTCAATAAGGCCATCACCTCTAAAATTTCTTGGTAGATTTTATGTAAAGAAGACAAGCTTGGATCAAAATCTTTCAAGCTAAATACATTTGCTATCTCAACCTCTTGACCTCCAAAAACCTCCATCTAACGCCTCTTGGATTTGGCAAGATATCGTTCATTGCATCCCGACTATCGCGACTGGAGCTTGCTACTCCCTTTCCAATAACTCACATGTTTGGATTTGGGAAGAACCTTAAATTAGCACTTTCCACCCCCGAAATATAAAATAAGCAATTAACATCATAGACTTAAGAAAAACTCAAGAACTTGCACCCCCTCATTTTTTTCGACAGAGTTGACCATCTGGGTCAAAAGAACCAACGGGAAAAATATATAGGTAATTTATTTTTTCTTCTTCCTTAAAATATCCAGAACACTCATTTTCATCTCCATTTTTCTTTTCATCTTGTAAACTTTGACTAAAGTTCCATTTTTGTTATATAATTAGGTCAGTTAAGTATTGAAAATTTTTGAATTCTTTTGGAAATTTTCGAGAACAAATTTTCCGTATATCCGACCACTCTTTCTACTCTTTTATACACGTTGCCGAAAATTTCAAAAGGAACTCGATAAGTTTCTGAGAAGTTTTGATACATAACTAACTGAAACATATTACAAATATGAAACTATGATCCAAGTTTACAAGACGAAAAGAAAGATGGAGATTGAAATGAGTATTCTGGTACTAATAATCGTGTTCTGCAAATTAAGGAAGAAGAAAAATAAATTACCATTGTCCTTGATTTTTTTGACCCAAATGGTCAACTCTATCGGAAAAATGAGGGGTGCAAGCTCTTGGGCTTTTCTTAAGTTGAGGGTGTTAAGTGCTTAATACTTATTTTATGTTTATGTTTCAGGGGGTGCATAGTGCCTATTTCTCGTGTTTCATGGGTGCAAATTGATGAATTTTTCTTAATTCTAGGATGCTAAGTGCTAAAAATTCAAAATGAATCACCTATTTTGCCCCTAGAAAAATACTAAAGGATGCAAGTTGTTGAGTTTTTTGTGCTTCGAGGGTGCTAAGTACTATGTTTGGGTTACGAGGATGCAAAGTGGTTATTTATCTTATTCCGAGGGTACAAAGTGCAAAATGCCTTAAAATTTCGACAAAAGTCTGTTTTTTTTATACAAAATGTATCAAACACTTTGATAAATAGTACATGTAAATTAAGTATAAATAAAAAAATTCAAAAAAACTAAAAAAACCAAACTATTATGTACATGGTTGCACTTATATGAAAGTCTATACTAACCAAAAAAAATATATGAAAGTCTATTTATAAATTAAATTAATTACAGCATATTTTTTTCATAAGATAATAACAATATTAACAATACAACTGTAGTAATCGGAAAAAAATTAACTACAAGGTCTAGGAAAATATTCCTAAATATTGTGGCTAAAAATGCACCACATCATTACTGATGATATCATGTTGTAAAAGTGAACGGTGTTGTGCAATTACAACAATGTCTAAAAAAATTTCTTAGACATGATCTAATTAAAAATGTCATGTAATCATCATTTAAATTACTACACAATATATAACTCATCATAAATCCTATAAAGTTACTTATTGAACATCTACCATATACTGTATTTCTTTTTATCTCAAATCGCAACAATCTAGAAAACACATGCTACTTATTTTTAATTTTTCCTCAAATTCAATTTTTCAAAGTTGATTAACTATTATATCTTTATTTTACAACTTTAATATTTCATTGACAATAAATCTTTGCGGAGTTTCAAGAGTTCACATCAACTCTTAAACTAATGGCTAAATGACACTAATGATCCCTCATGTTTAAAATTTGTTACGCTTTCATCTCTTATAGACAAAGTGTTATATTTTTGTCTCATTTAGATAATATGTGTTACATCAATCACTTTTTCGTCAAAATATATATTTTTAACATAAGTTTTTTCTGTAACACAATCACTTTTTCGTCAAAATATATATTTTTGACAGAAGTTTTTTCAGAATACCATATTATCTAAAATTTTAATGTCATATTAATGATCACTTTGTTAAGAGTTAATTACGCTATTGTCCATCTTAAATAAAATATTACACATTCATACTATTCAGGGGTGGATCCGTGGATCTACTAGTGTTGTAGGGGGCCTAGCCCCCCAAATATTTGAGAAAAGTATATGTAGCACTACTAAATAAAATTATTAATATTAATAATATATGTACCTTATTATGACCCAATTATATTTATACCTTGTTTGGGACTGGGCCCAAGAACTGAAGCCCAAAACTAAGATAACAAGAAATTGTTCTCTATTTCCGAGATTTAAATGCATGATTGATATGATGATAAAAAAAATCATTAAATTTACACTTAGATAGTTGATTTGTTATTAATTTAATTCTTGCAAACACCACACATTAGAGGAAGACTTTCATGTTTTAAGTTTTTCAATATTATTTTATGAGTTTGTGTCAGTTTGACCTGACTTTTGTATAATTGATTTTAGAATAATTCAATTTATTATATATATTTAGAGGACATCACATTGAAAAAAAAAATATATATTCTTCGATTCGAGTCATAAATACAAAATATGGTAAATAAAAAAAAGTATAAATTTTGAAAAATAGTATGCATGTATTTATATCCGTAAACAATAACCAAACAAACAAAACAAACTTTCTCATTGTAACTTTATTGGTTTGTTGTACACTTGTACGTCAAACAAATTTCCATTCAATTTTGTGAATGACCAGGAACCCACCTTAAATTGCAAATCTAAAAAATTTGGAATGATGAGTTTTTTTAGTCACTCGACCCATTATTATTTATTAGCAAATTTACCTTTTTCATCCATAATATTGTCGTATTCCACATCATATTAGTAGTTTTTAACAATAGTGGAATGTTTCACTTTACGTTATGGTGAATAAACTGTTATATCAAATACTATATCGAATCGAAACTATTATAATGTTATCAAAGTGAACTGATTACTTGTATTAAACTAGAGAAAAACTAGTATGAAATTAGAGAAAGTACCCACATTCGTGGGAGTTGAATCAATGACCTCCTGATCATGGAGCCTCATCTTTAACCACTTGGCTAAGGCCAAATCGGCTCACTTTACGTTAATCTGACAATGAGAAAAAGTTAGGGTCTGTTTGTTTGGTGTTTGAGAAAATAATTTGAAAGAGTAGTGAATGTTTGTGAAATAATCTCGATTTACGTAATATTGTTTGTTTGGGTTTTGAGAGAGTGATTTGAGAAACAAAGTAGATGTATGTTATTTTTGGAAGAGTTAGATTGTAGGTATAAGATGCGTAAGACTTTATGTCAAATCATATTTGTTATGTGAGATAAATTGTGTAAGAGATATGTTTGACTTATTTCAAATTAGAATAGAATTTGTATAAGTTTTGTTTAGGGATAAGAAAATTATTATTTGTTTGGTTTTTGAGAGAGTAGTTTGAGAAAATTAAGAGATGCAAAATTTATTTTAGAAAGTAGAAACCATGATTGTTTGGCATTTTCCAAAGTTATTTGGAAAATGACAAAAAACAGGCCCTTAGTTTTTTGAATTTCTATTACCATATCGATTATTTAAACGTAACACCACTAATTCTAATTGTGATTACCCCTTATCTAATCTAATAGTTTGGGCCTTAAGGAATGCAATCACAAACTCAAGCACTTAGGTTTTCCTTTTTGTAAACCCAAGAACCGCAAACAAGTTTTCAACGATATTATTGAAAAAACCAAGTCCAAACTTGCCTGTTGGAAGTCCCATTGCCTCTCCAAAGCGTCTAGGGGTGTTCTCATCAAATCCGTGGCTCAAGCTTTACCCATTTACCGAATGTCCACCTTTCTCCTGCCCAAAACCATATGCTACAAGCTTGACTCTCTCTTACTCCGTTTTTGGTGGGGTGAAAATGAAAACAACAACATTCTCCGTTTCAAAAGTTGGAGCACTATTTGTTTACCTAAATCAGTCGGTGGCCTTGGTATTCTTAAAATGGGGGAGTTCAATAAGGCCATCACCTCTAAACTTTCTTGGCAGATTTTATGTAAAGAAGACAAGCTTGGATCAAAATCTTTCAAGCTAAATACATTTGCTATCTCAACCTCCTTGACCTCCAAAAACCTCCATCTAACGCCTCTTGGATTTGGCAAGATATCGTTCATTGCATCCCGACTATCGCGGCTGGAGCTTGCTACTCCCTTTCCAATAACTCACATGTTTGGATTTGGGAAGAACCTTAAATTCCATCCTTGCCGGGTTTCATTCCCAAACCTAAATCGGACATCACTCTCATTCCTGGCAACTTCAATTTTATTTATTGGTTCAAGACAACAACATTTGGAACTTGGATACCTTGAACTGTTTATTCGATCTCCAAACCGTTTTGATTATGTTGTACAGTTCTTTTAATTAAATAAAATAAAATGTTAATTATAGCAAAAAAAGAAAAAGGAATAATAGGATTTATGGTTTGAAGGTAATTGGGCCGCCAACATGTCACAATTGAAGTCTTATGAGTTTTAAAATGGATGCAAATAATTTTCACTATTTGGTCAGTTGATGGGTCCTGGGGCTTAAACTCAAGCCCAAAATAATCCAAACTAAGCCCAAGTTAGTTTTGAAAGTACTTATGCTTTGAAATTTCAAATATTATAATGATGAAAATAAAGCTAATTGGTTTTGATTAACAAGAACATATTTTTTCTGGAAGATCACGGATATGGAAAAAGATGACACTTTTTCCATATTTTAAATACAACAACAAAGAAACCACTTCAATTTAGGAAAGATTTCGAATATAAAATTTCTCGTAGTTACCTTCAGTATATTGGGATCAAACTTTGATATTTTAAAATATCTCAAAATATTGTCCATCATTAATCCCTCAATTAGTCATTTGTAAAAAGAAAAATCATATTATTAGAATATAGAGGAATGTGAATTATCATTTTATATATTATCGAAGGTATTATTAATTTATTTTCATTTTGAGTTATATAACAAATTTTGTGATCGATTTGACCCATTTGATATGAATGGAATTGACCTATGTTAAGATTTGACCAATTTTAAAGTCAATTTTTGCGTAGAAAATTATAATTTTTGCATTTGCGTAGAAGAGATGACATAAGATAACACAATAAGTATTTTAAATTCACTAATATTTGATCATGCATAATTGCAATTAATTTCTACAAACAAACTTAATAATGCTTGGTATGGATGAATGAACCTAAACAATAAATAATTAGGTTCATTACGTTTTATAGTTTTGATGTCTGTGCAGGCTTGCTCTAATCCCAAACGATAATGGCAATGTCAACATTACCATGCATTTACAACACGAGTACGATTGGAATAAGTTAGTTGTACATTCCTTATAATACCAATTGTTATGGCAGCATCATCAAAACTCCTAAGTTGATCATTGAAGCAAAGAAATTTTAATCTTCTTGCGCTAGCTCGATCGGGAACATTATAACTTTATAAGTGCACTTGGCGATGAAAAAAAAGTTAAAAGAAGGTCTTCATGTACCATATCGGGACACTAAGAAAATTTTTATTTCGGTAGGAAAATATTTTCTACGCTACGTAAAAGGGAAGAAAGAATTTGTAATTTCCTTTCCTGCTACCCCAAATACTATTTGAAAAATAAAAATTACATTTCCCTTCCTTCAACCAAGATAAATGAAGGAGATATAATTAAATATTGAGTCTTATTATATATATAGCCTATATTAACTCCTAAAATTTATGAATTATCAATTACATCAATTTTTATAATTTCAGTATTTTTTTCCTATAACACAGATCCATAAGAAAAAAAGAAGATTATTATTTATTATTTATATTTTACATGTAAAAATATTACAAAACAATATTTATAATGTCATTATATATAATCTAATATTGGAAGATGAATAAAGTATGATAATTCTAAAAATTTTAGATGATGACTGCTGGATTGGATAGATAAAACTGAGTAACTACAACATTGTTCATATTTAATATATATGACCACTTACATATGACAATGCTGGAGATGTTCTTGCAATATAAGTTACAAACAATCCTCTAACAAAAAATAAAAACAAAAATATATACTTAATTTTCTTAAATATCATCTATGACCCCGGCCTAAGAGTAAAAACAAAACCACATTTTATCTATGAATGAACAAAAAAAAAAAAAGCCTACGACTTAGCTCAGTTCCAAATTTTTCTTTCGCCAGAAAAGCAAAATCTAAAGAATATCAAAACATGCATAATTTTGATTTTTTTATGAAATTATTCTCATGAAAAACTAGTAGAATCGATGAAAAACAGTTAATTGATGATAATTGATGAAACCGACAAAATATTAATGAACAAGGTGAAAACACATGAAATCAATGTAGTGAAATTTGTGAACATTGGTGAAAACCGGTGAAATGAGTAAAAAAGTGCACGTAAAATCAATACATAAATGTGAAATTGATGAAAACTTGAGTGAAAAAAGGGATGGAATTAGTGAAATGGATAAATCAATGAAAAATAGGGGAAAATCGATGAAAATAGAATAAAATGGGGAAAAAATGATACTGTCACTAAAAACATATGAAATCAATGAAAATACTCTGACAAGAAAATAAGAAAATAAAACACGAAAAAAAAAGATCTACATGTTTTTAGATTTTGAATGGACAAGTAATTGATTCTTGAAGGGCGACATAACATATGAGGTGTTTATATGTCTTTAATATTATTTCGGATCATTTAAGCATGTAGCGATTTCAATCATGAAAATCAAATGAACACTTGTAAAAAAAGCCTTATCTTTTAGCTAAGTGATACTTACCATAAAAAAAAATTAAAAAAGGTAATTGATATTTGAGTTAATATAATTTATCTAAAATATAATTGTTTTAGTTGTTTTTTTTTTCATCTATATTTGAATTTTAATGTGGTTTCTAATTTTAAAGTGACACAGGTGAAACTATTTACTGGTTACGTCACTGCACGAACTCCATGTTCCTCCGTTTTTGCCCGTCTAACATATATTAATGAGAACGTAGATAAAAGGGAGAATTATTATTCTAGGGTTTATATGGACAAATGGACCAGTACAATCATACATAGATTTAAATTCTCGTCGTTTTCTTCAGAAAAAGTAAAAACGTACCAATCTTTTAATAAACAGGTATGAAGAAAAAGTGTAGCTTTGAAATTCTTTAAATTGATCTCAAACTCTCATTTTTGTTTTAATTTAATAATTTTTTCACAATTTTCCTTGTATTCTTGAAATATACGATATTAAGTTGATCAAAACATACCCTTAACATTAAATATTAAATCATGCATTTTATATTACTTTTTCGTTCTGAGATATAAACCTTGCACTAATTACTTTGTCTAATATTTTATGCACTCTTTAGTAGGAGGATAAATGGTCCGGAGAATGGTCTTATCTTATTCATGATATTTTTAAATTACTAAAGGTTCAATGAATAATCAAATGATGGAATAATTAATCTATCCTAATACAGTAATATGATATGCAAATAACTCAATAACGGTTTTTAAACCAAAATTCATTAAATACATTTTATTCCTTTTTTTCTGATGTGCAACTTATCTCAACAGTTGTCAAAAACAAAACTCACGCCAAAATGGGGAAAAAGCAAAGAAAAAAAACAAAATAATAGAAAAAGCAAAATAGCAGAAAAAGCTTGACTCATATTTTGGACTATATACTACCGATCAACTAAATTGAAAATCCCCCAAATCCTTGACAATGACAATTGAATCCCTAAAGCCCTCCATGTGGATAAAAACAACATCAAAATTAGTCAACTTATTGTGAAATTTAAAATTGTAAATGTAATAACTGAGGAAAATTTTCCATATTAGAATCCAAATTAAAATAATAAATGTGGATAATCCATCCTCATCCATATTTGGTACCAACCTTAAAATCTATACTTACAGTAATATATACAACTCATTTTGCGCTCTTCTCAGGACAACTCTTTTTCGCATTGGTAAGACATATCTCAAGAATTCATTTTTTCTGCATTGATTTTGTAATTTTGTTCCAAGATTGAATATTTATTGTTTACTTATCTAATTTAGCAGGATTTAATTTGATAGTGTTCTTCTTCATGTACACCTCTATTTTGTATTGGTAAGACATGTGTCATTCTTCATTTTTTCTGCATTGATTTTCCGATTTTGTTTCAAGATCGAATTTTTATTGTTTACTTATCTAATTTTGCAGGATTTAATTTGTTTGTGTTCTTCTTCGGGTACACCTCGGTTTCGCGTTGGTAAGACATATCTCAATCCTTCATTTTTTCTGCATTGATTTTGTGATATTTTTTCAAGATTGAATTTTTGTTGTTTACTTATCTAATTTGGACAGGATTTTAATTTGTGTGTATCGATTAAGATGAAATTTTGAAAAGAGTTGATTGATCAACAAAAGACAAGTTCAAAGAAAAATAAAAATGGTTGAAAATTCAACTTATGAAACTAAGATGCTCGTAGCTCCTGAAATGAAGCATCTGCCGGGGAGGCCCAAAAAGGCTGACTGTAAACGTGGGGATGAAGAAATCGAAATAAGCAAAAGTGGAATAGTTGAAAATAATGATGGGGATGAAACTGAGGTACTACTACCACATAAAATGAAGCTTAGGCCGATAAGGCCCAAAAAGGCGGAAACTAAACATGGGGATGAAGAAAACCTAATGGAAATTCAAATATATGTTTTTTATTAACAGATTGGATTGAAACAAGGGGTAGAAATGCTAAGCATTTTCAAGAGTTATTATGAAAAGACACATGTTGTAGAGGACTTCAATTTCTATGAAAATCGGGAGAAGTCACTTAGAGCTAAGATGGAGTTGAAAGCGACGAACAAGTCATATGCTTCATCTCTCGTCTCTCTAACAGAAAACCTTTCGCTTGATTCTTAATCATGATGAAGAGTAGTGTATGAGTTAAACTGTACAAGTCGAGGAGCCAGTGCATTTGCCAGAAGAGAATGAAAGGCTTAGCTAGTGTAGTGTCCTCCAATTTTCTTCTGTTTTTTGGTTGAGTAGAGAGTTTTCACTTCAGTTTTTCTTATTCCTAATGAGAAGTGTTCTTTTGTCATTTTCCTTATTAGTAGTAATGTTCTCTATTGAATATTCGAACTTGGATCTTTTTCTATGCTCTGAATCTGTCATTTTTAAAACCTAGTAATCAATAGGGAGATTGTTAAGAATGGTCATGAAGATATTCCGAAATCACAGTACTTGATCGAACAATTATTTTCCATCAACACCTTATGTTCATATCTACTTAAGTATTTCCTTTTAATAGCCATAATTGATTTTATATACATTGTCACAGCTTCTCGATTTGCTTTTAGTAACTTTTGTCATATAACTTGAATTGTTTATAGTCTGTAGTTTCCTCAAAAGTGCTATTTGTTTTAACATTCATGTGACTGTTGAAAATTAAGATGTCACATATGTTTACGTACCGAAATTTTCTAAGTCGTGATTTAAATGATTCTCATAATACAGGGTTAAAAATGGAAGGACTATATTCTATTAGATTCATATAGAGACTCTTTGTCTTTATTATGAACTTTTAAATACCGTTTTAGAAATATGCATGGACAACTTGATCGTACGTGTGATTTTACGTTTAATGTCCGTCAACACTTTATGTTTCTAACTACTTAAGTATTTCATTATAAGAGCCACGTTCCATGTTATAAATTATGCCTTGTCGTAGCTTCTCGATTTACTTTTCCTAACTTTTGTCGTAACACAGAATACAGAAACCAGTTTTATAACACTGACATGTATTCTTTATAGTCTATAATTTTCCTCAAAAGTGCTATTTGTTTTCCATATTCACGTGATATACTGAAATGTTTCTCAGACTACATTGGGTTAAATAAAATGAAATGACTACACTGTTCCATAGATTTATATTGAGATAAAAATACTCTTTCAGATTTTAATTGAACTAAACAATGTACTCATACGCAGATTCCTTCTGGAGATTGTCACTGTGATTATTGTTCATGCAAATTCTGTGGAATGGCTGGTGGAAATTTCTGAATTCTCCATATGTAGTTTGTGTGAAGAAAAATGTGAGCTTAAATTCTCGTTGTTTTCATAAGAAAAAAATAAAAACATAGCAATCTTTTAATAAACATGTATGAAGAAAAATTGTAGCTTTGAAATTCTTTATATTGATTTGAAACTCTCATTTTTGTTTTAATTTAATAATTTTTTCACAATTTTCCTTGTATTTTTTAAATATTTACAATATTAAGTTGACCAAAACATACCCTTAACATGTAATATTAAATCATGCATTTTATATTACTTTTTTTCGTTCTGAGATATAAACCATGCACTAATTACTCAGAAACATTTGTCTAATATTTTATGCACGTCTTTAGTCAGAAGATAAATGGTTGGGAGAATTGTCTTATTTTATTCATGATATTTTTAAATTACTAAAGGTTCAATGAATAATCAAATGATAGAAGAATTAATCCATCCTAATATAGTAATATGATATGCAAATAACTCAAGGAACGAGTTTTTAAACAAAAATTCATTAAATACATTTTATTCCTTTTTTTTTTTTATGTTCAACTTATCTCAACAGTTGTCAAAAACAAAACTAACGCCAAAATGGGGAAAAAGCAAAGCAAAAAAAACAAAATAGCAGAAAAAGCAAAATAGCAGAGAAAGCAAAAAAGCAGAAAAAGCTTGACTCATATTTTGGACTATATACTACCGATCAACTAAATTGAAAATCCCCCAAATCCTTGACAATGACAATTGAATCCCTAAAGCCCTCCATGTGGATAAAGACAACATCAAAATTAGTCAACTTATTGTGAAATTTAAAATTGTAAATGTAATAACTGAGGAAAATTTTTCAAATTAGAATCCAAATTACAGTAATAAATGTGGATAATCCATCATCATCCATATTTGGTACCAACCTTAAAATCTATACTTACAGTAATATATACAACTCATTTTGCGCTCTTCTCAGGCACAACTCTGTTTCGCATTGGTAAGACATTTCTCAAGAATTCATTTTTTTTGCATTGATTTTGTGATTTTGTTCCAAGATTGAATATTTATTGTTTACTTATCTAATTTAGCAGGATTTAATTTGACAGTGTTCTTCTTCAGGTACACCTCTATTTTGTATTGGTAAGACATATCTCAATTCTTCATTTTTTCTGCATTGATTTTGTGATTTTGTTTCAAGATCGAATTTTTATTGTTTACTTATCTAATTTGGCAGGATTTAATTTGTTTGTGTTCTTCTTCGGGTACACCACGGTTTCGCATTGGTAAGACATATCTCAATCCTTCATTTTTTTCTGCATTGATTCTGTGATATTTTTTCAAGATTGAATTTTTGTTGTTTACTTATCTAATTTGGACAGGATTTTAATTTGTGTGTATCGATTAAGATGAAATTTTGAAGAGAGTTGATTAATCAACAAAAGACAAGTTCAAAGAAAAATAAAAAGGGTTGAAAATTCAACTTATGAAACTAAGATGCTCGTAGCTCCAGAAATGAAGCATCTACTGGGGAGGCCCAAAAAGGCTGACTGTAAACGTGGGGATGAAGAAATCGAAATAAGCAAAAGTGGAATAGTTGAAAATAATGATGGGGATGAAACTGAGGTACTACTACCACATAAAATGAAGCTTAGGCCGATAAGGCCCAAAAAGGCGGAAACTAAACATGGGGATGAAGAAAACCTAGTGGAAATTCAAATATATGTTTTTTATTAACAGATTGGATTGAAACAAGGGGTAGAAATGCTAAGCATTTTCAAGAGTTATTATGAAAAGACACATGTTGTAGAGGACTTCAATTTCTATGAAATCGGGAGAAGTCACTTAGAGCTAAGAGGGAGTTGAAAGCGACGAACAAGTCAGATGCTTCATCTCTCGTCTCTCTAACAGAAAACCTTTCGCTTGATTCTTAATCATGATGAAGAGTAGTGTATGAGTTGAACTGTACAAGTCGAGGAGCCAGTGCATTTGCCAGAAGAGAATGAAAGGCTTAGCTAGTGTAGTGTCCTCCAATTTTCTTCTGTTTTTTGGTTGAGTAGAGAGTTTTCACTTCAGTTTTTCTTATTCCTAATGAGAAGTGTTCTTTTGTCATTTTCCTTATTAGTAGTAATGTTCTCTATTGAATATTCGAACTTGAATCTTTTTCTATGCTCTGAATCTGTCATTTTTAAAACCTAGTAATCAATAGGGAGATTGTTAAGAATGGTCATGAAGATATGCCGAAATCACAGTACTTGATCGTACAATTATTTTCCATCAACACCTTATATTTATATCTACTTAAGTATTTCCTTTTAATAGCCATAATTGATTTTATATACATTGTCACAGCTTCTCGATTTGCTTTTAGTAACTTTTGTCATATAACTTGAATTGTTTATAGTCTGTAGTTTCCTCAAAAGTGCTATTTGTTTTAACATTCATGTGGCTGTTGAAAATTAAGATGTCACATATGTTTACGTACCGAAATTTTCTAAGTCATGATTTAAATGATTCTCATAATACAGGGTTAAAAATGGAAGGACTATATTCTATTAGATTCATATAGAGACTCTTTGTCTTTATTATGAACTTTCAAATACCGTTTTAGAAATATTCATGGACAACTTGATCGTACGTGTGATTTTACGTTTAATGTCCGTCAACAATTTATGTTTCTAACTACTTAAGTATTTCATTATAAGAGCCACGTTCCATGTTATAAATTATGCCTTGTCGTAGCTTCTCGATTTACTTTTCCTAACTTTTGTCGTAACACAGAATACAGAAACCAGTTTTATAACACTGACATGTATTCTTTATAGTCTATAATTTTCCTCAAAAGTGCTATTTGTTTTCCATATTCACGTGATATACTGAAATGTTTCTCAGACTACATTGGGTTAAATAAAATGAAATGACTACACTGTTCCATAGATTTATATTGAGATAAAAATACTCTTTCAGATTTTAACTGAACTAAACAATGTACTCATACGCAGATTCCTTCTGGAGATTGTCACTGTGATTATTGTTCATGCAAATTCTGTGGAATGGCTGGTGGAAGTTCTGAATTCTCCATATGTAGTTTGTGTGAAGAAAAATGTGAGCTTAAATTCTCGTTGTTTTCATCAGAAAAAAATAAAAACATAGCAATATTTTAATAAACATGTATGAAGAAAAATTGTAGCTTTGAAATTCTTTATATTGATTTCAAACTCTCATTTTTGTTTTAATTTAATAATTTTTTCACAATTTTCCATGTATTTTTTAAATATTTACAATATTAAGTTGACCAAAACATACCCTTAACATGTAATATTAAATCATGCATTTTATATTACTTTTTTTCGTTCTGAGATATAAACCATGCACTAATTACTCAGAAACATTTGTCTAATATTTTATGCACGTCTTTAGTCGGAAGATAAATGGTTTGGAGAATTGTCTTATTTTATTCATGATATTTTTAAATTACTAAAGGTTCAATGAATAATCAAATGATAGAAGAATTAATCCATCCTAATATAGTAATATGATATGCAAATAACTCAAGAAACGAGTTTTTAAACAAAAATTCATTAAATACATTTTATTCCTTTTTTGTTTTTTTTTTTATGTGCAACTTATCCCAACAGTTGTAAAAAACAAAACTCACGCCAAAATGGGGAAAAAGCAAATAAAAAAAAAAACAAAATAGCGGAAAAAGCAAAATAGCCGAGAAAGTAAAAAAGCAGAAAAAGCTTGACTCATATTTTGGACTATATACTACCGATCAACTAAATTGAAAATCCCCCAAATCCTTGACAATGACAATTGAATCCCTAAAGCCCTCCATGTGGATAAAGACAACATCAAAATTAGTCAACTTATTGTGAAATTTAAAATTGTAAATGTAATAACTCAGTAAAATTTTCCAAATTAGAATCCAAATTACAATAATAAATGTGGATAATCCATCCCCATCCATATTTGGTACCAACCTTAAAATCTGTACTTACAGTAATATATACAACTCATTTTGCGCTCTTCTCAGGCACAACTCTGTTTCGCATTGGTAAAACATATCTCAAGAATTCATTTTTCTGCATTGATTTTGCGATTTTGTTCCAAGATTGAATATTTATTGTTTACTTATCTAATTTAGCAGGATTTAATTTTACAGTGTTCTTCTTCAGGTACACCTCTATTATGTATTGGTAAGACATATCTCAATTCTTCATTTTTTCTGCATTGATTTTGTGATTTTGTTTCAAGATCGAATTTTTATTGTTTACTTATCTAATTTGGCAGGATTTAATTTGTTTGTGTTCTTCTTCAGGTACACCTCTGTTTCGCATTTGTAAGACATATCTAAGTCCCTCATTTTTTCTGCATTGATTTTGCGATTTTTTTTCAAAATTGAATTTTTGATGTTTACTTATCTAATTTGGACAGGATTTTAATTTGTGTGTATCGATTAAGATGAAATTTTGAAGGGAGTTGATTAATCAAAAAAACAAGTTCAAAGAAAAAAAGAAGGGTTGAAAATTCAACTTATGAAACTAAGATGCTCGTAGCTCTAGAAATAAAGCATAGGCCGGGGAGGCCCAAAAAGGCTGACTATAAATGTGGGGATGAAGAAATCCAAATAAGCAAAAGTGGAATAGTTGAAAATAATGATGGGGATGAAATTGAGGTACTACTACCACATAAAATGAAGCTTAGGCCGATAAGGCCCAAAAAAGCGGAAACTAAACATGGGGATGAAGAAAACCTAGTGGAAATTCAAATATATGCTTTTTAGTAACAGATTGGATTGAAACAAGGGGTAGAAATGCTAAGCATTTTCAAGAGTTATTATGAAAATACATCTGTTGTAGAGGACTTCAATTTCTATGAAAATCGGGAGAAGTCACTTAGAGCTAGGAGGGAGTTGAAAGCGACAAACAAGTCATATGCTTCATCTCTCGTCTCTCTAACAGAAAACCTTTCGCTTGATTCTTAATCATGATGAAGAGTAGTGTATGAATTCAACTGTACAAGTCGAGGAGCCAGTGCATTTGCCAGAAGAGAATGAAAGGCTTAGCTAGTGTAGTGTCCTCCAATTTTCTTCTGTTTTTTGGTTGAGTAGAGAGTTTTCACTTCAATTTTTCTTATTCCTAATGAGAAGTGTTCTTTTGTCATTTTCCTTATTAGTAGTAATGTTCTCTATTGAATATTCGAACTTGGATATTTTTCTATGCTCTGAATCTGTCATTTTTAAAACCTAGTAATCAATAGGGAGATTGTTAAGAATGGTCATGAAGATATGCCGAAATCACAGTACTTGATCGTACAATTATTTTCCATCAACACCTTATGTTTATATCTACTTAAGTATTTCATTTTAATAGCCATAATTGATTTTATATACATTGTCACAGCTTCTCGATTTGCTTTTAGTAACTTTTGTCATATAACTTGAATTGTTTATAGTCTGTAGTTTCCTCAAAAGTACTATTTGTTTTAACATTCATGTGGCTGTTGAAAATTAAGATGTCACATATGTTTACGTACCGAAATTTTCTAGGTCATGATTTAAATGATTCTCATAATACAGGGTTAAAAATGGAATGACTATATTCTATTAGATTCATATAGAGACTCTTTGTCTCTATTATGAACTTTTAAATACCGTTTTAGAAATATGCTTGGACAACTTGATCGTACGTGTGATTTTACCTTTAATGTCCGTCAACACTTTATGTTTCTAACTACTTAAGTATTTCCTTTTAAGAGCCACGTTCGATGTTATAAATTATGCCTTGTCGTAGCTTCTCGATTTACTTTTTCTAACTTTTGTCGTAACCCAGAATACAGAAACCAGTTTTATAACACTCACATGTATTCTTTATAGTCTATAATTTTCCTCAAAAGTGCTATTTGTTTTCCATATTCACGTATACTGAAATGTTTCTCAGACTACATTGGGTTAAATAAATTGAAATGACTACACTGTTCCATAGATTTATATTGAGATAAAAATACTCTTCCAGATTTTAACTAAAGTAAACAGTGTACTCATACGCAGATTCCTTCTGGAGATTGTCAATGTGAATATTGTTCATGCAAATTCTGTGGAATGGCTGGTGGATGTTCTGAATTCTCCATATGTAGTTTGTGTGAAGAAAAATGTGAGCTTAAATGTTTGCCTTCCTCTTGTTTAGATGATCCCATTTAATGATCTTATATATGCAACATATGTGGTGATGGCGGTGACTTGGTCTTGTGTGATAGTTGTCCCTCAAGCTTCCATCATGGTTGTTTGAACATTGATGTATGTATGCTTTATCCCCTTTTCATACTTAGTTGACTTATTTTTTACATAACGTTTTAAATATCTGCATGGACATCAGTAATTGATCGTACAATTATTTTCCTTCAACACCTTATGTTTATATCTACTTAAATATTTCCTTTTAATAGCCATAATTGATTTTATATACATTGTCACAGCTTCTCGATTTGCTTTTAGTAACTTTTGATTTTAAGAGCCACGTTCGATGTTATAAATTATGCCTTGTCGGAGCTTCTCGATTTACTTTTCCTAACTTTTGCCATAACCTAGAATACAGAAACCAGTTTTATAACACTCACATGTATTCTTTATAGTTTATAATTTTCCTCAAAAGTGCTATTTGTTTTCCATATTCACGTGATGTACTGAAATGTTTCTCAGACTACATCGGGTTAAATAAAATGAAATGACTACACTGTTCCATAGATTTATATTGAGATAAAAGTACTCTTTCAGATTTTAACTGAACTAAACAATGTACTCATATGCAGATTCCTTCTGGAGATTGGCACTGTGATTATTGTTCATGCAAATTCTGTGGAATGGCTGGTGGAAGTGCTGAATTCTCCATATGTTGTTTGTGTGAGGAAAAATGTGAGTTTAAATGTTTGCCTTCCTCTTGTTTAGATGATCCCATTTAATGATCTCGTTTGATATAAATCACATATAATAATTAGTGTTGCACAGATAATTTACAAATATTATTACTTTTTCTGCAGTTCATACGAATTGCGTTAAAGAGAAGGTTGCCGAATATTATTACAATAATCCATCTTTTTGTGGGAATAAATGCCTAAAGGTATTTTGCTAACTATACAATGCATGGAACTATTCGATTAGTGAAGTTTCCTTCAAGAAATATATAGGAGTATCATTTATTTCTTCATGTTCATGTGGGATTTACTATGTAGAATATATGTGCATGGAACATACATATAAAATTTCTTATGGAAGGAACATATGGTATATGACAAATACAGAAAAAATAAAAATATAAAAAATTACTATCTATTTATATGCATTCGAAAAATGCTACTCTATGATTTTCATAAATGAATACCAAGATATTTATAATGTTCAATCTACTCCACTGTGATTTAAAAGAAAAAATTTATCCCCCTGTGAAAATATTAAAAAAACAATTTACCTCCTTGAGCCGATGATTGTAACTTACTTGTCGAAATTGAGAGTGAACATGAAAAGTATATTGTAATATAGGGGTTAAATTGTCACATTTATTAAAACACAGATGGGTAAATTGCCACATTATCATAACATAGGGAGATAAATTGCCATATATAAAAATATCAGGGAGACAGTGTTAAAATTACATGGGGTAAAGTGATTTTTTTATAATCACAGGGAAATATATCGAAAATTATGAATATCAAAGGTGGGTAAATTGCTATTAACTCTATAAACAACATGTGAACTTGTTTTACCTAGTCGAGTCGAGCTCGAGCCGAACTTCAAAAGTTTCCAAACGAAAAATTTTGTTCAAGCTTGTTTGATTTATTTGACGAACTGAGTTTTTATCGAACGAGCTCGAATGAAGTATTAAATAGTTTAATTTGATTTTCAACCCTCCTCATTCAATGCGTAAAAAAAATGAATGCAATCATGTCCATTGGATCTATACATTTCATGTTTTAGTTAATTAGCAGTAGCACCCTTTTCTTCTGTTTTCCTTTTTTTTTATACTAAAGAAACAAAGGAAACAACTATTCTAAGTCAACACGCAAAAGGTGTACCAACTCAACATGGGCTTCTTTCCAAGTGCCTTGAATGTTATGTCCCAATTTAGCCAATGCATCCGCGCATCCATTACTGACCCTTTTCGTGCGGGCAATTTTGCTTTTTCACGGTCTATGTAGTAACACTCTACAATCTTCAATAATACGGCCTAAGGGGTGAATCTCAGTGTTAGCTTCACGAATCAATTGAACCATTACCTCAGAGTCGATCTCAAGAATAACTCTTTTTAGTCTTCTTTCCCAAGCCAAATTCAGCCCCTCTCGTGCCGCTAGTAATTACGCAACTGTAAACGAAACATCCCCAAGTCTTCTTGCAAATCCAACAATCCAATCTCCCTTTTCATCACGGATTAATCCCCCTGCAGCCGCACTATTTTTCTCGAAGAACACACTTCCATCCGTATTAATTTTGTGCCAGCCCTTGTCTGTTTCATCCATTTGCTTTGCTTATCTGTTCTTGTTCTCTTAGGTCCAACCTTGCATCTAATTTGCGCAATTTCGCTCGCAAGTTTCTTAGCCGAGAGAATAACCACCCTTAAACGGTTCCTGAATGTCCTGAAAAGTTTCTTTGTTCCTAGCTTTCCAGATCGACCAAGTTAATGTGATAAACATCACACCCCAAGGCACCTCCAGTAACAAGATATGTAAACTTAGCTTTCGCGATTTTAACTTTGATCCATGTTTCGGGCCTAAGTTGACAGAATTCCAAATATTGAGTTGGGGCAATCAAAACTTCCCAAACTCCTTTTGCCACTAAACAATCACGAAGAGCATGGACTATAGATTCAACATCGTTGTTACATCTAAGACAAGAGTTAGATTCAGCGATTTTTCTATCATACCTTAGCTTATTAGTAGCAAGGCTATCGTGTAGGCAGGTCCAAAAAAAATGTATTCTTTTCGGGCATTTAATCCTCCATAGCCATTCTCAACTGTCCAAATTACTTGTTTCGCTTTGTTAGAGGCATATGTACGCTGTTTTGCAAGAATCAGACTCCAAACCCTCTTGTCAAGTTGGTTTAAATTCAGCGGAAGGGGCATGTTGTTAATCTTTTCCCAGATAGATTCAGGTAAGGCAGTCCTCAAAATCCCCCTGTCCCAATTGCCATGTTCATTAATAATGTGTGCCACTTAAGATTCAAATCCTCCTCGTGTATCACTCCTTCCAAAGTAAGAGCTAACGGTTCTTCACCCACCCAATAATCATGACAAATAGAAACTGTTTTACCATCACCAATGCGCCAACGGATACAATCCTCTACCCCTTTAAAGCTCCGTACCACTCCCTTCCAAGTGAAGGAGTCCCATCCCTTAATTTTATATGAAATCAAGTCCTCTTTCTTAAGGTATTTGTTAAGAAATGTGTCCCCCCATAATCTATTTTCACCATTAATTGTTTTCCACCCCACCTTGGCGAGGAGGGCAATGTTTGTTTTTCTAGCTTGTTGAATACCCAGGCCTTCCTCTTTCTTGGCTTTCGTAACCTTATGCCATCCCACGAGATGTATTTTTCTTTGAGATACGTCGGAAGACAAAAGAAAATTTCGGTTCAATTTGTCGAGTTCATCGCAAGTAGAACTTTGGGAGCCAATTAGTTTGAATCACATGATTCGCCGACATTATTGCTTGAATAAGTGTAGCTCGGCCCGCGAGAGACAAAAGTTTGGCCTTCCAAGCCGCCAAATGGATAGCCAAACGGTCTATCATTTCTTGAAAAGTTCTAGTGGAAACCCTCTCATAAATAATTGGGACTCCTAAGTATTTTCCAAGATTGTTTGTGCGACCTACATTAAGAATCGATGTGATTTCTCTTTTGATTCTCCCACCTCTTCCACTAGCAAAAAAATCCTTGGATTTAGGAAAACTAATTTTGAGTCCCGAAGAAGCACAAAAAGAGTATAATACCCTCTTGATGCAACAGGCGTTCTTTTTAGTAGCTTTCGCCATAAGTAGAAGGTCGTCCGCAAAGAACAAATGAGATATATTAGGTCCCCCTCTACATGGACTGAGAGGCTGCCATCTCTTCCGATTCACCTCCTCACTAATCATATACGATAACCTTTCCATGCACATGACAAAGAGATACGGCGATAGGGGGTCCCCTTGCCTAAGACCACATTATGGCTCGATAGCCTCCAAAGGTTCATCATTCCAAATAAGACGGGGCTTGGAACATTTGACACAAAAAAGTATTAGTTTAATCATCTCAATAGGAAAGCCAAAGAAAATCAACGTCTGCTCCAAGAACACCCAGCTAACCCGGTCATACGCCTTCTCTAAATCCAATTTAGTCATCATGCTTCCTATCTTGTTCTTCTTTCTTCTTCTAAGACTATGCAAAAGTTCTTCGACCATTAAAATGTTGTCGTGAGTGCCACGCCCTGGTATGAAACTACTTTGAAGTGGGCTAACAAGGTCTGGCATAAGAGGCTTTAAACGTTGAGCAATATTTTTTGTAATTACTTTGTAGAATCCATTAAGAAGCGCTATCGGTCTAAATTTTGCAATTTATTCCGGACTCTCTTATTTCGGTATAAGGAAAAGGAATGAATCCCCCAAGGCTTCAGGAAACTGTCCTTGAACAAAGGCTTCATCCACAAGATTAAAAACCGACTCCCCCACCAAGGTCCAATATATTTGATAGAAGAAAGCACGAAGTCCATCTGGTCCAGGGGCTTTGTATGCTCCGAGGCTTTTAACAGTCCATTTATCTGCCGGCCACCTTCGTAACTGGTCTTGAAAGATTAGCCAACTCACTCGTAGGGATGCATTTTTGGAGAGGACTAATAGGCAGGTTTGCATTTTCCACACAGTCTTCATGCCGATACAACGTAGAGAAAAACCCGAACACATGTTGTTTCAAGATATCACCATCCGTCTGCCATATTCCATCGACTTTGAGGGCAAGAACTTTGTTTTTTCTATGCCGACAAATCGTAGTCATGTGGTTGAATCGCGTTTTTCAATCTCCATATTCCAGCCATTTCACTCTCAATTTTTGGTACCAAAGCAACTCCTCTTGTGTCAACACTTCATTATATTCCGCAATGAGGACCTTTTCCAGCACACTCAAATCAGCGTTTTCCTTAATAATAACGCTTTTTTGAATACCGTTGATTCTAGCAAGAAAATGGCATTTTCGTGCAAATATGTTACCAAATGTTATCCGGTTCCACTCCCTAAGAACTGTAGGTAGTTTACCAATTGCTTCAATGATTGAGTCAGAATTTTGCCAAGTCTCACTCACAATTTTTTTGCACTGTGGACTAGTAGTCCTAGCTAATTCGAAACGGAACGGCTTGGTGGAGGTAGTTTGGTCTAATCCATTACAAAGTGTAAGCAATGGGTGGTGGTCCGAGTGAGTTGGTGGTAAATGAAGTACCAAACCATCCGAAAATAAATTCTGCCAATCCGTATTCACAAGAGACCTATCAATTCGCTCTCTAATTTTTGCAAATCCATCCCTTGAGTTGGACTATGTAAACTTTGGGCCCCTAAACCCTAAGTCCATCAACCCACATTGATCTAACATATGTTTAAAACGGAAGCATCTCCTTAAAGTCGGAGCCCTACCACCTCTCTTTTCATTCGATGAAAGCATTTCATTGAAATCTTCTGTCAAAAGCCACGGTAGATTAACCGCAGTACTCATTTCCTCCAATTTTCTCCACAACCCCTCACATACCGAAGGGTTAGGATTTGCATAAATCCCGGAACAAAGCCGTTCAATTTGATATTTGGGTCTAATAATCGAATGAATAGCTTGTGGACTAACATCAAGAACTTCAACCCGAATTTCTTCAATACGCCACAACATCCAAATTTCACCCCCTCTTCCCATATAGGTACACGACAAACACCAGAGTATCCAAGACTACTCGAAATAGAAATAGCATGATTCACTGATACTTTAGTTTCAAGTAAAATACAACCTCAGGGTTATGTACCTTAATTAATTCCCGAAAGTTTGTCAAGAACTTCTCGTTCTCCGCTCCCTGGCAATTCCATGTTAAGACCTTCAGTAATGACAATTTAAGGTTGTTCATTAAAATGGGGACGCTAATTGCTATCCCTGCCCAATGTTCCAACATCTGTTGTGCGATACTCGCTGCCATCATTTCCTGACGTACGTCCTCCACACGACTTGTTTGTAGCTTCAATTCCGCATATTGCATCTTCCCCCCCCATTCTGTATGAACTTCATCGGTGCTGACATCTGCCAAATTGTAATGTCCATCGCCATCTGGCTCAAGAGGTCGAAATGTGTTAAATGTCCTTGATAACTCTGTGAAAAAAAGTGTTATCAAGTCTATTTCCTTAACTCATTCGATTACTTTTATTAGAGTTTTGGTATAATCTTAGGCAATTTTAGTTAGTTATGTATTTTGTTCGCTCGGGTCATTGGTTTGGTTGTTTTGTGCATAAATTGAGATATTTTCCTATATATTGTGTTAATATTTGTAGGCCTAAGCTATTTTGGATCTAAAGACATGATTGGAAGCGAAGAACAACGAATAAACAACAATTTTCTTTTCTATAAACAGAACCTATACAAACTCTACTCTGATTTGACATGAAGTAACTTATCTCTTAATTACACTATTTATATCATATAACAAACATTATTTGACATAAAAGTCTTACACATCTTACACTTACAACCTCAGTCTTCAAAAAAAAAACATACACCTTACTTTATTTCTCAAACCACTATCTCAAAATCCAAACAAATAACATTACACAAATCTAGATTATTTCACAAACATCCACTACTTTCCAAAACTACTTTCTCGAACACCAAACAAACATGCCCAGAGTTTATTAAAATATCATTTGAATTTGATTTTTCAGGAATGCAACAAATTCATTTAATAATATTTAATAGTAACAATAAGACCATTTGAAGTTCTCTGCTTGTAGCCATGTCTATTTTGGGTATTTACAGAATACAGCATATCCATTAGGGGTGTTCAACGAAACCGCTAGACCGCCCCAACCGATCAACCCAACCCAAACCGACCGCAATTTTACGGGTTGAAGGTTTGATGGGTTGATCTTGGGCATCATGAAAAAAAGACCGCAATTTTCAATCGGGTTTGGTTTTATACTTTTTTAGACCGCATAACCGCATTCGACCGCACTTTATATTAATGATGATGTATACATGTTTTATTTTATTTAATTTAGTCCTAGATTTAAGAAAATGAGAAATATAATAAAAGTATATACTTTAACAAATTAGTCGTGTTCCACAACCCAAACCCCAATTATATTAGAATCTTACGTAAATCTCTAATCTGAAGTGCCAAAAAGATAAAAAAAAAAAAATAGATCCAAAACTAGAACAAATTAGTTAAAAAATATTCTGCTAAAAACAAAAAGTAAAGCAAAAAAGAAATATCAATCAAACTTTTCATTGGCCATTAACCACCAACACCAAGTTCGAATATAAAGATATTTTTCTCTTTTGTTTATTCTTTGGGAACAATATGATTTTTGTGTAATGAAAACTTGTTAATTTAGTGTTCGGGTTTGTTTTTAGCTTTCATTAAATTATGTAATCATTGAAAATCATATTTTACATTATCTCCATTATATTTTCTATGCAAGTTTACTAAATTTATTAATAAAAACAAAAAATTGTAATTAATTAGTACATTTATATTTAACTTATCAAATAATAAAAATACAAGAAAGTTGATAATTGAGACTGCAAAACCCGCCCCAAACCGCCCCAACCCAAATGAACCGCATAGTGCAATCTCAAGACTTGTTGGGTTGAGTTTGGACCAGAGATTTCAAAACCCGCAAATATTGGGTTGAGTTTGGGCAAGTACAAAACCGCAGTAGACCGCACCGCGAACACCCCTAATATCCATATTAAAGCGAAGGCCCATCTGAGCACATGGGAATTCTCTAACATCACAAACGGCTCAAAAACTCTACCCCTTGAACTATTTGGGCCCAATTAATACTCTAACATCTGAGCATATGATTTAAATTTAATGACAATCCGATCCAATTGCTACATAACTTATGGGCCTTACTAGTTCATTCCAGCCCATTTAAGTGAACATATCACATAAGAATGAGCAAATTCTAAAACTTTCTCTTGGACGTACTGGAATATGTTAATACTCTTATATAAGTTATTATGTTAAAATTCGATGCAATATTCAAACAAATGTACAGAACCTTTTTTTTTTCCCTTTTACTTTTTACACGGAGTTTAAGTAAATATTAAAAGATGAAATATGTAAGTATTTTTACATATATACCCTTAAAGTAGTAGTTGAAAGTTAGTAGTACCAAATCACTACTTTATGTGAGAGAGTATTATTTAAAAAAAAATTCATTTATATAAATATAGTGTTATTTAGAAACATCTCATAAATAAAATAATAGCAATTGTTCTACAAACAGAGTCAATCGACTCTCTAAATAAGTAGTCCATCTTTTAATGGGCCCGTAAATGTTCTTCAGCACGGCCCATTCTTAATTGCCCCAACTTAATCTTTATCTTGTGGATCTTCCAATCGTGAGGTCCAGCATATTACTTGGTGGGCCCTTTAAGTCTCCTCCTCCCCATTTGATGAATTATGTAGTAGTATAGCTAGAGTGAAATCCAATAAAACCGCTTATGTTTTGTCTAATTAATAAAAAAATTCTCTGTATTATTTTAATTAATAAAAAACTTTTTAATCAAATCATAAATGTGTGTGATATAGATATTAATTAGACTCATATATTATTCCCTTATTTTAAATTATTCAAACTAATAGTATATATAATGCAAAATTGTATTTTTAATGAAACATATAAAATCAAGCGAAACAAAACCGTACGAATACCAGGATAATACATTTAATTCTTTATCACCCCAATATATAAACAATAAGAGGAATGCTTAACTAATACCAGTTATTTTATTATTTTACCTTATTCTAGCTAGTATAATGTTAATTTAGCCATGTACAAGTATATACAGAGTAGAAACCAAAGCAGATTACGATCGAGTCTTCAATAAAAAAAATTTCAAAGTTAATATATAGAGCCGACCCTGAGACTTCAACTTAAATAATTTTTACATATTATTTAAATAAGAAACAATATTATTTGGTAAAAAACATTAATAATATGTTACACAATTTTATTAAATTAAAAAATAATTACATTAATGAATATATCATAAAAACTTAAACTTTTAATAAAAATACTACTATTACTTAAATATTATTCCTTTAACATTTTTTAAACAAAATTAACAATTCAATTATCATTCCCACCGCTAGTAAATTCGGTGGGATACTAGAAGAGGCGGGAATACCACATTTAATTCCCTATCTACCTAATCTCTCTCCCCCAAATTACAAGCGGCTAAAATCCAACCATGCGCCTATCTACCTAGCCGATCGCGAGACACCACTGTACCAGATCTGGCCCATCGCGCGCGACACCACCCAGCCGAACACTCACCATAGCTTCACCGCCGTACGCCACCAGCCTCCCCTAATAAACAGCCCTATCATATCCCCAATTTCCCAACCTACAAAACCCTAAAACCCAGATCTGCCCGCGCGCGGCCACCCCCTCTCCGATCTGACAGCGGAATTCGTCCACACCAGGTATTTTTCTTATTATGTTTTAAATTTCCAATCACTGTATGTGTAGCTAAATCTTATTACGTGGTGTTTATGGTAAAGAGGGAGAATTGATGTCTATATGATCTGAAGAGAGGGAGTAAGAAACGAGAATTAAAAAGAGATAATCTTAATAATCTGGATGTTTGTGTTTTTTAAGGGAACAATTGAATTTTCAGATTCACTATTGTATTTCTCTTAGTCTTATACTCTAATACGGATTTTTTTTTTTGTTTAAATGTGGGCTGTTCTGCTGCAGTTTAACATCATCAGCTGCTGAAATGGTTATAAATCCATAGGTGATTTTGCTTAGGGGTCAGATTTTGATTATTAGAAATTTACCATCCAAATACACACTCACATCTTTACCTAGCAAGAAAACGAGATGCGAGAGCAGTGTTCTAAAATGCATTATGAAAAAATGCATAGGTATTCACCGAATTAATTATAACAAACAGTAATTATTCTCCGATCTGACAGCGGAAAATATGTTTTAATATTATGTTGCAATTCGGAAAAAAATTTATATTAGCCTCTCAATTTGAAGTTGGGGATAAATGTGCAGTTCCTATAAATTAGTTGGGGATAAGTTGGGGATTTATATTATCTTGCCCAGAATGACTATAAATTAGTCTATAAATGTGCAGTTCCTCAAATATCATCACTTGTTCTGGAGTTGAACAAGTTGATTTGCAAATGTGTTTAAAAGTTTAAATTTAATTTTATTAAAAAACTAACTGCTAAAACACAAAGTTGGACTTTTAAAATCTATGCTTCAAATTTTTATATATAGAAATAAAGATTTGTTAAAGCTAAACTATAAAGCACACAGAATGGATATTCGTCTACAACGAAGTTGGATGTACGATAGAGTTGATCCACGCAATAGATCTCTCAAGGATGAGTACGTGAGTAAAGTATGTGAGTTCATCACTTATGTTAAGTCGCATCCTGAATTTGCATCACATAATGAAGTTAAATGCCTGTGTTCGAAGTGTAAAAATAGATACTACAAAAAATATGAGGTCATAGTTGTACATTTATGTCGTTGGGGATTCAAGTCCTACTACTGGTACTGGATTTCACACGGTGAAAGTCCGTCCACCACTCCACCTATTGATAATATCAACGCTGGTTAAAGGAGCGGTCAATATTTCCAGGCAACTCGTGGTGAGAGTTACAATCCGTACGAGAATCTTGTACATGATGCTATGAGGGATGTTGTGCAAAATTTCAAAGTAACTCATGATCATCCTAATGCTGAGGCGCAACATTTCTATGACTTGCTTTCAGCTGTTCAATGGCCTTTGTGGGAAGGGTGTGAAACTCAAAGTGACTTGTCCTTAACCTTACAAATGATGACAATTAAAGCGGACTACAACATGTCGCAATCATGCTATGATCGAATGTCGAACCTAATCAAAAATCCGGTTCCGGAAGATAATTGTGTTCCCGAGAGTTTTACAAAGCAAAGAAATTGATCTCAAAGCTTGGATTAAGTTCAATCAAGATAGATTGTTGTATAAATGGGTGTATGTTGTATTATAAAGAAGATGCGGATCGAACTAAGTTTAAATTCTGTGATCAAGATCATTTTAAGAGCGGTAAAAATAAAAAATCCGTTCCAAGGAAAAGAATGCATTATTTGCCGTTGATTCCCCGACTAAAAAGGTTGTATGCTTCACAAAAGTCGGCACCTCATATGCGGTGGCACTCTGAGATTAGAAGAGAAGAAGGTGTTTTATGTCATCCATCCGATGGAAAAGCATGGAAGAATTTTGACCGAGCTCATCCTGATTTCGCAGCAGAACCAAGAAATGTTCGATTAGGGTTGTGTACGGACGGGTTTAATCCGTTTAATTCTCGTGATCGATATTCGTGTTGGCCAGTTATTGTAACTCCTTATAATCTGCCACCTGAGTTGTGTATGACAACACCATACATGTTTTTAACTTGTATAATTCCCAGACCCAAAAATCCGAAGGACTGAATAGATGTTTTTTTTGTTATGAGTAGATGGACATTTATGTAAATTTAATATTGTCGGGAATTCATGCATATTACAAATTTAAAAAAAAAAATTTATTGTTGAAAATTAAAAAAAAAATATTTTCAGAAATTAAAAAAAAATTTGAATATATATAAATTCCCACCGAATCGTCATCGGTGGGAAAAATAAATTCCCACCGAATCGTCATCGGTGGGAAAAAATAAATTCCCACCGATCGCATAATCTTCCCACCGACATATTATATTCCCACCGATTATGCGCTCGGTGGCAATTTATTTTTCCCCCGAATATTTCGATGGGAAAAATGTCCGTCGGAATTTTGGTGGGAATCCGATTCCGACCCGACTTTTTCAGTGGGAATTTCGATGGAATTTTTTTTATTCCCACCGATTTTGATTTTAAATTTTAATTATTTCTAGTAGTGTAGAGTGAAATCCAATAAAACCACTTATGTTTTGTCTAATTAATAAAAAAATTCTCTGTATTATTTTAATTAACAAAAAAACTTTTTAGAAAAAAATTATTTCGATTCAAAATAGCAATTATACTCCCACAAAAAGGATACACAAATATCCCTCCTAACTTTAGAAAAAATTCAACAACTCCCCAATTAAATTTGAAAATTGACTATAATGGATAACCCCTTGTGCACTTAAACAATTAACGAAATTCTCTCTATGATTTATGAAGGAATTTGCTAGTAAAAAATAACACAAGAGAGTTTTGTTAGTTAGACAAAACATAAGGGGTATTTTTACATTTACCTCATAATGTATATATATATATATATATAGCTTACTTATTTTTTAGCGTAATGTAAATTAATTAGTAAATTAATTAATCATTCTTTCAGATAGCATATCGAACCGAGCCGAACCGAACCAAACATATATACTCAATGCATAGTTGCAATGATAAATGATAATATTAAACATAAGTCCATACCATAATTAAATCCATAACCATTGAATTAGAGTGCAATTAATAAGAAATTAATTGACTAAAGATGAAGGGAATTTTGTGCGTTACCCCCCAAAAAAAATTCATTTTCGCACTTTCCCCCCTATGATTGAAAAAACATGACAGTGCCCCCTAGAAGTTGATAAGTGAGTGCATTTTGCCCCCTGGTCAATAATTTGTGGATTTCAAAGGCTAGAAATGTAAATTTGGTATTTAGTGCAATAATTTTAATCTTTTGGGGGACTAAATGCACAAAATATTATTAATTTAATTTATTAGAATATTAACATTTCAAAGTATATTTTCACAGAATTCTTTACCTTGAAAATCATATCGTAATCTAATTTTAATCTTATAACATATTTTTTATTTTAATTATTTTGCTTTCAAACTTTTTTGATTTGATTAAAATATTTTTAGTATAGAGATGATTTATTAGTAAATAAATAAATAAATAATTAGGACTAACGAAAATTTCGTTAAAAAAACTAAAAAATTTGAATTTTCGTACTAAAATATAACTAAAATTTTTTATTTTTTCACATTTGGATATTTTAAAGTTTTGTGCACTTAACACCCTAAAAGTTTTTTGTTATTGCATAAACCCCTTGAGTGACGTTTTAACCCTTTGAAAATTACATAAAAATGATCATGAGGCAAAGTGCACTCATTTGTCAACTTATAGGGGGCACTGTCATGTTTTTCAATTATAGGGGGAAAAGTGCGAAAATGGAACTTTTCTGGTGGGTGATGTGCAAAAATCCAAAAGATGAATTGAATTAATGCATGCAGAAGGAGAATGAATGCAATCCTGTTCGTTGGATCTATGTATTTCCTGTTTTAGTTAATGTGCGCCCTTTTCTTTTGTTTCCTTTTTCATGCTAGCTAAGCTAGCTGCAGATTTGACAGAGAATTAATTATTTCAACAATGAATAATTCAAATGTTTCTAATTTTAAGTTTATTAATAATTTTCTTTTTATTTTTATTTTTGTTGCAGATTGTTAGTTCAGATCAAATACACAGGTGAATATATACAGAGCAATGGGGGTATCAAATAATATGTGGGGTTCAGTATTGGCAGCGTTGTCGAGTTTGTTCATCGGAGCGAGTTTTCTTTTGAAGAAGAAAGCTTTAAAGCGTGCTACTGCTGATGGTATATATGCAGTATTAATGATTTCAATCTCTTCTATGGACTTTGATTTTTCATTTTTAATAAATAAACAGATCTGGGTTTTTTTTAGGTAGTTTTTTATTTTAATTTAATATAGAGATCTGATATTCAATTAATTTGTAGAGTAAACTGCAAAATTGGGGTTTAGAGAAAATGAGTTTAGATTTTAACATACTTAATATTGATTGATATATAGGAGAGCAAAACAAATCTGAGTTGAAATTTTATAATGAGTTAATGACATTTTACCCCATTGCCTCCATGATATTTTTATATGTGGCACTTTTTACCTCCTTGTGTTATGATACTGTGGCTTTTTACCCATGTATTATGATAAATGTGGCAATTTACCCCCCATGTTACAAAACACTTTTCATGCCCACTTTCAATCTCGGCAAGTGAGTTACACTCTCCGTCTCAAGGGAGTAAATTGGTTCTTAGAATTTTTCAAAGGTGGGGGTTTAAATTGCCATTAACCCGTTTTATAATAATACGCGTACATTTACTTAGTTCCATTTATAATGTAAGATCATTTAGTCCAAATTTGAGTTGGAATTTGGCGCATAGTTTATCAAGAATTGCATATTAACCTATCATGCTATTTGTATTAATGTAGATGTAATATTTGAACCTGTTTGGTGGGCAGGCATGATTACAAGTAAGTTTTGGAATTATTTATATCTACTTTGTTGAGCTCACTCCAAATCTTTGATTTGTGTCACTAATATAAGGTTGTTTTTTTCTGAAGTGATTTTTGGAGAAGTGGCAAATTTAGTTGCTTTTTTATATGCTCCTGTTGTTCTTGCAACCCTTGTGGGTACATTGAGTATCACTATTAGGTATTTTTCCAACTTTTTTGACCTAGCTTTTAAATTAAAGTTTACTAACCATTTTTTTTTTTTTTACATGAATTTGAAAATTAGTGCGGTTTTGGCACACTTTATGTTGAAGCAGCATCGATTGCGAGTGATGGGCAAACTTGGATGTCTAGCTTGCATCGTAGGGTCGATTATTATCGTTATTTATGCCCCTCGAGACCAACATACTCCAAGTACTTCTGTGCAAGAAATCTGGTATTTGGCTGCTCAACCAGGTACGCTCGATCTAGTCTCAATCTTATTATTACATTATTGTAAGAACTATTTTTGCTAATTTGTTTTTGTGTACAGGGTTTCTGATTGTGTTGACAACTCAAACGGCCTTACTGTTACTGCAGATGCGTTTTGTTCCTCTCCGAAAAGAACTAAAATTCTTGTTCCAAAAGGTGGTTGTTTTCTCAGTGGCTGGACTCGTGGTAAAGTGATTGTAAATATCTTTTAAATTTTGAAAAAATTCTTTTAACATTCTAGCTAGGTGTCTAACTTGTTCTGCATCATATTATCATGTAGTATGTTGTCTCGACTGCGCTTGGAGTTGAAGAGAGGATCGATCAAATTGGATATGTTAGGACTGGGGTCTTTGTTTCAGCTGCTGCAATCACTGCAATCATGCAAAATGCTCCGTCAATGGTATTCATATATTCTCATGTTTTTTAGCTGTAGTTTGTTCTATGGAAAATGATCATGTATTTCTTGTTCTTGCTAAATGTCTTAAGAAAAGGTTCATTCTTTTTATGTTTTACTCATTCAGGAACTTGATAGCTTCAATTCATACATTACGATGAGGTCGCTAGTCATTGGTTGTCTCGCCTCGCTATACTTCAAATAGCACTATGAAAAATCTAGATTTGTTGGCATTTGTACACTGATCAATTTATGTTTCAATTAAAATGATTCATTAAGAACAAGCTCAACTCTTCAGTGTCTCAATTCATGCTTAAAATGATTGGATGTTGTTCAATTTTGCATTGTGCTATGTTTGCCTTTGTCTTGTAAAGCTAAATAATCTCTTAATTTCCAATATTATCAAATGCTGCTTTGAATTGTGACAACTTGAAATTTGAACTGTGCAAATTATCATGCAAACAACAAATGCAAAATTGCCTTTTGTGTATCAAAGTCCTGACAATTTTCTAGCAATTTCAAGAAATGGATGTGAAACACAGGAGGGATTGCCACCAAGAAATTTATAAAAATATCAAATAAAATTATTTATTGTATAAAATTTATGTACTTCCGTTTCCAATTAGACTAATACAAATCAACAAATTCTTCTATTTATTAAGCTACAACTGTAAATCAATAACTTAAAAACTAACCAAAAACTATTCATTATACAACATGATCAGATAGCTTTGCTTCTGAACATTAAATGCAGGGTAAACAACAAACTAATCAGTTGTTGAATATGTCGGCCGTTAACTTGGGACTTAAGAGAGAAATATGTTTTGTTATTCCCGAGGGCGAGCAAGCCAAAGAGAGCTAAGGGCATCTCCACCCGTGGGCTGGGGCGCGCGTGAGGGCCGAGCCGGGGCGGGGAGGTGATCTCCAGCGGTGGGGCGTAGCGGCTCGGGGCGGTGCTGCGGTCTCGGGCGAGAACTCCAGGAGGAACGGGCGCGCGTCAATGATTTTGGGAAGAAGATGGGAGAGTGCTGTGCACTCTCCCCTTTTAAGTCAGGTGGCGCCACTTGGCGCCACCTGACTGGCTCTCTTTTTATTTTTTTAATAGAAAAATACTCTTGTGCTTAATTTCTATACCGAAACTATCCTTATAGATTTCGTCCCATTTACGAAATTACCTTTCTATGTACTTACAGTCAAATTTGACGTCTGTGTGAGTAGCAAAATGGATGACTTGTACATATTTATATATTAGAAAATTAGAATGATGTCTTAATTCTAACAAAAAAATAAAGATTTGCTAATTAAATTACTGAACTTTTATAATTGAGTCCAAGAACATAAAATTTATTCTAAAATTATAATTATAATTATAATTATAATTTATATTTTTAATGTTTAAATTTTAAAATTAATTATACTATTAAAATAATAATTATTATTATTCTATTGTTATTATTAATATTAATATTAATATTAATATTAAAACTATTATAAAAATGGTGAGAGTGGGAAAGAAAAAAATTTGAAAGAAATTGAGTGCTGGAGACCACCACTGGAGATGATCACCCAAAGTGCGGGCTGGCTCGAGGGCTGGCCCGGGAACTAGCCCGGGAATGGCCCCGGGAAACCATTGGAGATGGCCTAAGAGCTCGAAGCCTTGAGAAATAATCACTGATAGCTAGAAGGTCACGAGCTGATTGACGAGTAGTCAAGATATGGTGCATTTGTTGTAGAGTCTGCTGCCGTAGATTATCAGCCTTTAATATACATATAACAGGAGAGAATTGCATTTTTGGTACACAGCTATAGGCCAATTCCCACTTTTGGTACACAGTTTTATGTGTCCAACACATTTGGTACACCTCTTTAACAAAGTTCGACACATTTGGTACAACCGTTAAATAAATTGCAAAATTAATGTTAATTCCGTTAGTTCGACACATTTGGTACACCTCTTTTACAAAATTGACATGTGCGCGGCACATGGCTGCCCAAAAAAAATTAAACTTGATAAACTTTTATAAAAATTATCATATGTATTTATTATATTTATCATATCATATTTATATAATGATAAAAAAATATGTATTTATTATTTATATGACATGTAAAATATAATAAACTATATAATGTCATTTATAGTTTAATATTGGAAGAAGAATAAAATATAATAAACAAGTTTATCAAGTTTCAATTTTTAAAAATTATTTATAAAAATAGTTTATTATTTTTATAGTTTATTATTTATAAAAATTATTAAAAAATATGTCTTTATTATTTATATGACATGTAAAATATAATAAACTATATAATGACATTTATAGTTTAATATTGGAAGAAGAATAAAATATAATAAAAAAGTCTATCAAGTTTCAATTTTTAAAAATTATTTATAAAAATAGTTTATTATTTATAAAAATTATTAAAAAATATGTATCTATTATTTATATGACATGTAAAATATAATAAACTATATAATGTCATTTATAGTTTAATATTGCAAGAAGAATAAAATATAATAAACAAGTTACTTTAATTTATCATATTTATAAAAATTATTAAAAAATATGTATTTATTATTTACATGACATGTAAAATATAATAAACTATAATGTCATTTATAGTTTAATATTGGAAGAAGAATAAAATATAATAAAAAAGTTTATGAAGTTTCAATTTTTTCTTTTTTTTTTTTTTTTTTTTTTTTTCTGGGCAGCCATGTGCCGCGCGCATGCCAATTTTGTAAAAGAGGTGTACCAAATGTGTCGAACTAACGGAATTAACGGTGATTTTGCAATTTATTTAACGGTTGTACCAAATGTGTCGAACTTTGTTAAAGAGGTGTACCAAATGTGTTTGACACATAAAGTTGTATACCAAAAGTGAAAATTGACCTATAGCTGTGTACCAAAAATGCAATTCTCTCCATATAACAGTATTTTTAGGAGCTATAAAATAATGATAAAAATAATAAGATAAGAAAATACGAGGCGTAATTTTTGGACTTGTCTCATAAAAAGCATAAATTAGAGGCAAATTAGTGTATATGATGATTTTAGTTGTATTAGTGCTTAAAATTGGTTGGTTTGTAGGGTGCAAAATGCGACAAATTTTTTAATCGTAGATGACACTTTTCTACTAACTTCATACTAAAACGAGATCAGAGACCAAAATAAGATCATCATACCATTTCCGCCAGTTGACTGAGCTTGATCTCCTGAACTGGAAATAAATATCCCCTTCAGAAAAAGAAAAAAAACCACATTTACTAAATCAATAAAAACAATCACGCCTTCTAGAAGAATTGCATAGTTGTTAGAAATGTATAACAAGAACCCGTAATCAGTGGTTGAGCTAGACGTTATTTGTTGGAGGGCGAAATTTTTTTGGGGTAATACACCAAAAATTTATACATATTTTGATATAACGGCATAAAATAAGTTAATTTCAAGTAATACAAAAATCTAAATTATCTCTACTTATTTAATCAAAAAATTTAAATTCAATCATACGAATGAATACCAATACCCAAATTTAGTTGTATTGAAACACAACCTTTTCAATTATTTAAAATATATATAAAATAGTAATATATATACACTACATATGCATGTACTATATTCACGGAGCACATACGAAAAAAAAAGGAGAAGATTGAAAAAGGTGCAAATATATAAAGTTAAGCATAACACAAGTTTCGAACCTAGGACTTAAGACTGAAAAAACATAATGCTACACTCCCACCAGCTAGGTTAACAAGTGATTATTAAATTTTATGCTAATGGTAATATTAATATAGTAAGAAAATATTTTTTTTGGGGGGCGCCCCCCCCCCCCCACCCACCCACCCACCCACCCAGTCTCAAGGTAGCTCCGCCACTGCCCGTAATCGAACCTGCTGTCTAGCTCGTTGGAACTCTTGCTCTAGTTGTTGAACATAGGCCTAGATGCCAATATCGAAAAAGAGAGCAAACAAATGAAAGACAATATTGAAGCAAAAACAATGACGAGCAAATTATTCACCTAATGAGATGCCTACTTTTTTTCTCAAGCGACTTTTTCTTGCGGCTTCACGATTTTGAGCAAGCCTACGAAGAGTCTGCAGATAGTTTAGATCATTATAAAAAAGGGAAAAAAAAAACAAAAAAAAAAAAAAAAGAAGGAGGAAGGAGTCAATAAAAAATCAAAATATGCACTAACGGAAAACATAAATGTAAATAGAATTTTTGAATTTTAATTTATTTTTAAATGTAAACATAAATGTAAAAAAAGTTCAATGTATAATTTCGTGATCGGATGTCACTACAAGAAAAATGTTGATTAGTGACAAAAAAAATTGTGATAAAGTCAAAATTATCACTAAATAACTATATTATGTGACAAAATGTATCTTTTTATCACTAATAAACATAGCAAAAATACATGGGGTGATTGAAGTCCTACATTTTAAATTAGTGACAATAACTTTTTATCACTAAATTTTTTTTGATAGTGTGATAATAATTTTTTTATCACTCAAACTAATATATTGTATATAAATATAAGTGACAACAAGTAGATATGTTGATTTTGTTGTCACTTAACTTATTAATAGGAAACTAAAGCAATGCAAAGGAAAAGATCGCTTGGGTTCGAAACCCATTAAAACCTCCCCTATTTTTTTTTCAAATTTTTTTATTTATTAATCACATACCTCCCCTAATTGAAAGAAGTAAAAGTGCTCTTTCAAATACAAATACTTTAACACGTTTACACCCCCAAATTGAAAGACCACCTTATTCTTACTTAAAATCATAAATTCTCTACTTCTCTTTACCGCGACTTCTCTTTACCGCCACCGATCGATCATCGAAAATCATCTTCCCAGAGTTATCTGAAATGCAGCGATGGTGAATTGAATGTCTTCAATTGGAGAAAGTAAATTAGGTTTGAGGTTAGGTTTTTTGTTTTAATTCAATAGTAATCTGATATCAACTTTTTCTTTTTGTTTTTTTGAAGAGGATTGACACACACAAGGAAGAAAACACCGATCTCTGGTCGTGGATTGCAATATGAAGACTAATTAGTTTTGTGATTGGTAAGTAATCTTCTCTAGCATAAAATTGAAGTTAATTGGGTTCTAAGTTACTAAAATCTGAAGTTTATTAGATATGAATATGATTTTTATCTTTTATTTTAAAATTCTCACTTGAATTATAGTTTTTCTGTGTTCATTCAGCTTATTGTTGGGGTATTTGGCTTGATTTTGGTGTATTATCGAAGGAAATATTGTTTAAGCTTATTTATTCTGTATGATTAACTAGTGTCCAGTATTGGTAACTTGGCTCAATTGGTGATGGATACTTATTTCATAATATATTATACATATGAATTAGAGTTAAACTATTAAAATGAAAAATAAATGTTGCTATTTGATTCAATACAATTTCTATGTATATGTTATAACTGACCACTAAAACCAATCAAATAACATTTCACTTGCGTGATTTGATTGAATGCACTTTTTTGTATTTTAACTTTGACCGGTTCTCCTAGTGTAATTTTTTCTTTCTTGAATATAGGAATTGTATCGACAGTATAGAACAGTTACGCATATGGTTAATCCAACATTCTGGTTGAACATTATATGCTCCCATGGTAGATATTTGAGATTGATTTGCCTCCCTGCAGAAATCTGAGCCCATAGATATTCTTTGGGAGTACGTAAATTCTGAAGTTAATTGGGTTCTGAGTTACTAAAATCTGAAGTTTATTAGATATGAATCTTATTTTTATCTTTTATTCTAAAATTCTCACTTGAATTATAGTTTTCCTGTGTTCATTCAGCTTATTGTTGGGGTATTTGGTGTATTGCTGAAACATTGAGGTATTGCTTTTATTTTCATTCATTTAATGGTATCTTCCTGCTGTTGGTTATAATTGGGATGTATTTTGGTCTCTGTGATCATGAGCAGGTGGGATATTCTTATTCCTCAATAAACAACTTCCTATTTCTGGACTTTTTAAGCATTTTAGGTTTGAGAAAATGCTCATCAACGAGCTGAGAAAGCTGAAGAACAAGTGATGGTATTCTTTGAGCAATTGAAAAAGCAAGAGACTGTCATTCAAGAGTTGAAAGAAGGTTTAGCTGCAACCCAAAAAGTAATGGAGGAAAGTCAAAAGTCACAGGCTGATATGATGTCAATTCTTGGCCAATTTCATCGAGCAAATCAGTTTTCAACTATGTCACCATGGTACGCAATACTTTGTTTGTTGCATCCTTTGAATTATTTTCAGCTATTTAACCATAATTGTAATATTTTAGGTTTTCCACACCTCAAAATCATGTTCAACATAGGATGCAAGGATTCATGCATGGATATGCTTCGCAAAAGATTCAAATCCAGAACACTGAATCTGATGAGTATGTTCCTTCCATGCCTTCGTATTTAATCCTTCTTCATCTTTACTTTATTTAAAGTCATCTTTTATTACAATTTTTTAATACTTTGTACTTTTGTTCAGACTTTCAGGCGATCCAGGGCTACGTGAATTAATCCAAGAAGTGGGCAGGTACCCTATATCTGCACCATTTCAACAATAAAGGAGTTGATAATCCAGTTTAAGGTATTTTTGCTTATATATTACTGCTAAGATTATGACTTATTAGTTCTAGTGAGATTGATAGGTAATCGATACTGAAGAGACGGAAAATGTTAGTACTTGAGTATGGGCTTTTGAACTGATTTATAGTGTTTCTTGTACTAAATTGAATTTGAGTATATTTAAATTATGAATTTTCTTAGTTCAAAGATGATGCTTCTAGCTTGACCATGAAGTGTATATTTGGAGCTTATTTGTAGTTCTTTAGGGCATTTTGTTCGATTATGTTCACTCGTGTCTTCTGTTTATTTTCTCCATGGGCTGCTAACATATGACTTATTAGTTACTGGTAGAAGTTTTAGTCCAAATTGCAATGTTGCTGTTGAAGTTTTAACTTCATTGTGCTTCAATCATATTCTTTTCTTATGACTCAGTCTAAATTTAGGATATTTATGTGCCAAATAATGTAAGATGTTTTCTTATGATTGAGTATGAATTTAGGAAATTTATGAGGGAAAATATGTAAGATTTTTTTTCACCCTTCTTCTAGTTAACAGTGACTTGATCTTTGATCAAATGACTTTATTAATTGGCAATTGGATTTGGTTTAAAATGTCCACAATGTGAACTGCAGAGCAACCTTTAGTAAAAACTGTCCTTTTTCTTTTCTAACTCTATAATTCTTATGAATTATGAGGATATCTGATTTATTGGTTGGAACTGTAGAAGGAACTGCAATTTTATGGGCGGGAAGTTTGGTGGGGTTAAGGTTTTTTTTTCCTTCGTAACTCTTTGTGTTATTCTGAACTTGTATTCATAATTATAGTACTAGTTGACAAGGAGTGTATCTCAAACTTTTGGTTCATGGTATATTGTCTAATCTGAAATTTTATTTAAACTGTTGTTTGTAAAATGGATTGTTATAGTACTAGTTGACTAGAAGTGTATCTCAAACTTTTGGTTCATTGTATATTGTCTAATCTGAAATTTTATTTAAAATGTTCTTTGTAAAATGGGTTCTGGTCCATGGTATATTGTAACTTTTGTAAATTTTATTTACCATTCTCTTGCAGGTAATGTAGTGCAGAATGATAGATGCAGGTAACAAGGAAGAAGAAAGTATATTTTTTGGATTGCTTTGTAAAGATATAGATAGATGCAGGTAACAAGGAAGAAGAAAGTATATTTTTTGGATTGCTTTGTAAAGATATAAAAATAGTGTTGTTAAATGTCAGTTTAGGTGTTCCTTCAAAAATATTGGATTATATTTTGTTTAGAGGAAAATTCTTGTATATTCTCTTTTGAAATTTCTAGCAATATATAAATGATATTGAATATTTATTTTTTTAAATCTAATATATAATTTGTAATATTATTTATTGCATGATACAATATTGATGGATACATTGTATTAGGGGTAGACAGAGGATAATGAAGAAAGTGAATCATTGACAACATCTATGTTGTCATTGTATCTCCCTCAACAGTGACGTCAAGGAAGTTGTCACTATCTCTCTATAATTAGTGATAGCATGTGAGTTGTCGCTCAAGGTTGTGACAACACTAATTAGAATTTGCGACACAAAATCAGTGACAATGCAGTGACAATATTTTTTTATCACTAATTTTCAACAGTGACAATTTTTTAATATATTGTGACAACATATGTTGTCACTAATCAACATTTTTCTTGTAGTGCATGTCTGCAGGGGCCGACCTGTAGCGTGGCCGGATCGCGTGACTTAGGGTGGGGGTGATTGGTGGGTTTGGGGGTGAAGACAGAAAATGTTTGCAATAATTAATAATAATGTACTACTAAATAAAATAGGGTATATTGGTCTTTTTTATAACTAAATGACTTAAATAAATTAAAATGGGACACTTGTCAATAGATGAAAAACTATCTCACATGCTTTTTCATTCTAGACAACCCCTAATTTATAAGGTAAACGGACGTGACGCTTCGTAATAATTAAAATCTTCATTGATTTTATAATTTATAAGAAATCTTCATTTTAGACAACCTATTTTACAACATTTCTACTTCACTCATCTTCCTCACGAATAATCTTTGTTGTTCTAATTTATTCTAATATTTTTCGATCCATGGAATTGATTTCAGGTACTTATAATTGAATAATAGGGGGCATAAGACTCGAGATTAATTAGAAATAGAAGTTTACTTGACGGTATGGTATAATTGATATTTTTATATAAAAATCCATGTCTTTTGACTTAACCTAATTTTCCTTAGCTCTAATGTTATCTTCATTCAGTTTTCACCGATTTTCTTAATTGTGCGTCCCATTAAACAATTATTGGCTATGTAAAAATAGGATTTTTGGCAACATATACCCTTCAAATTAAATTTTGGTAGAATGAACCCTTAAAATACATAAGTTTTGGTAGTGCATCCTCGAAATTAAATTTTGACAGAGTGAACCCTTGAAATACATAATTTTTGTAATGTGCATCCTCGAGATACATAAGTTTTGACAAAGTGCACTCTTTTAATCTTTTTTTATCAAAGAGATTGTCGAAAAATCGAAAATCCTGATATTAATAGGGACAATTATTCTATTAACTCATTTATTTTTTTATAGAGACTCTATATGATGATGGATTTACAATGAGCTTTGACTCTTGAGTTAACCCAACTCAGTGGGAATATAATGTTTCATTTATTCATTTTATTTGTTAAGTTGGAATAGAGTCGAAAGGAGTGAATGGATTTAATTTAAACGAGTTAATGAATAAAATACATTAGTTTTATTTAAATATATTAGTATAAACTTATTACATGAAACCATATATCTTACTTTATAATTAAAAAGAACCGAAATTAAAAATTAAAATAAAATTGAATAATATGCCTAATTTTCAAAAAAAGAAAAAAGAAAAACCTAATTCAGGCAACCCACCCCCTTCCCCAGTGAAGCAGCCAAATTGGTACTGCGATCGACACGACACAGCCAATTTTAGCTGACATCGTCCAAGTTGCGACCAATATAGGCTGCAACTAGGACAATTCCAGGTGAAATTGGTCGTGTCGTTCAGGTTGCGGGCGGTCAATTTTGACCGTGTATTAGAATTCACCACATGGATTGAGTTAATTCCACTTACTTGGCTTGGGCCTAACTTATCCTCAAAAGCTAGCTTTTAAGGTGGAGATTGTCCAATGCTTTATAAGGTAGACTTAAGTATTGTTTTCAACCAATGTGGGACATTTAATCTCAATACCGTGATCCCTCATTATTTGGAAATTTGTTGTTCATATATTATAATTGCAATCTAAATTTGTCATGTAAGGGCACATGTCATCCGGGTGGCCTCATTTTTGTCGAAGAGATGCATAAGTAACAAATAATTGATAGTTCAAATCTACGTGAAGAAAAAAAAAAAGATAAAAAGTACGACATTACCAAAACTTATAAATAAATAGGACCACAAGTTTTATTAACCCTATATTAAAATTAAGAGAGAAAATATTGTATAAGATGTTAATCTAGTGATCTCAAAATAAAATTCAAAGTGTGTCCTAAAAGAATTGGAAACATATGTGCATTTAGAATTTCATCTTGATAAGATTGCATTTACTGCATAACACAATCATCTAATGTACAAAAGGTTTTAAGAACAAATGAAACCCATTGGCAATTACAATCTTTGAATTAGACAAAATTCAACACCCTAAAAAAGGATGATCTTATTTTTCGACGCATATGAAATGAAATTACGCATTCAAAGTTGACACCATGCCAATTAATCAATCTATTTATACATATAAAATCCTTACAAAAGTTCAGTATTAAATACGGCTGTTGGTTGGATTCGTATTAAATGCGAGAACCAATAGTAATCTATTTATAAAAATATTTTGCAAGAAATGCGTGCACTTTTCTAATATATGTATAGTAAGAGCAAATACTTTTCATCATCTATCATCAAATTAATCAAAAGGTAAAATAAAAGGAAAGATGATATTGGGAGCTTCAGCTGCCTCTGGTTCTCCCACACATGGAATAATGTCTCTTGGAAGCGCAACTATCGTTGCGAGTGCTTGTCAACTCGGTTCACAATAAGTAATTTTTCATACCAAAATAGAGTTATTAATATAAAAATATATGTATGTGTTTACTCTAATGGAAGGAAGAATAATAAACTCGGAATTGAAAGTAATTGAATGTAAATTAACTTCAGTTTTGTATATTGATCTTGAGAGAATGTTGTGTACAAATAAGTGAATACTAATCTGCTTAAACAGACTATGAATAGGGGAAGAAAAATAAATATACAATTAAGTTGAAATAACTAACTTAACAAACTTAGCTGAATACATAATATAGCTTTACATACAATACGTTTAAATCCATTGTGCTCTAATTCCTTTCTTCCCCAATTTCTCCATTAAATTTACTTTGGTTGATAATTACTTTCCGTGATCAATCTTTATAAGCATCTTCTAAACCTATAACATTTACAGACATGTGAGCTACATCGTAATTGTGTTGACCAAGAAGACAACTACGTTAAGACCTTTGGTAGGAGAAGTAGATACCACATTCATCAGTTGGTGTCCATATTATCGCATTTGTTATTTGGCATGATGCCTTTGGTAGCGTATTGCTATGTACTGGATACTAAGAGCATGTGGAAGAAGGCATTGATAGCAGCTGTAATAACTTCTGCATTGATTCTACTCATATGGATTGGAAAGGTGGTTATGGAGAAGCCCCCCAAGCCTCATTTGTAGTCGTCATTTTGATGAGTGTTATAGTCTCGGGTTATATATATTTAATTAATTCATTGTTACCACTAGTGTGATCTTCATTAATATTTTTATTTTAACTCGATATTGTATGCATTTTAAAGGATTTTTTCGTACGTGAATTTTACAATCACTTGAATTTTTAATTACTGGGTAGTATTTTATATTTTTTGTGATATGTGCATTTGTCATTAAATTCCTCATAGAAATAATTTCATCATCTCTCCTTTTATTTTCCCTTTTGATTAATTTGATGATAGATTGATAAAAGTATTTGCTCTTACCATATATATATTAGAAAAGTGCACGCAATTCTCACGTGGCTAGCTGATTTCTATGTGTTAGTTGCATCATATCATACAATAAATGAATTGTGAAATATGTCATGAAATTGTTTTTTAAATTTTTTATTATATAATACAATTGACATATAATTCAGAAGTAACATAGTTGATAATTGAAATAAAATTAAGTATCATGATACAATGAGAATATAGTAATGTACATTTTAAGGATATTAGGATGCCAAAGAAAGACATTCTATGTAAAAATTAAAAAAATTTACTCTTACTACATATATTAAAAAAAGGGGACGAAAAGTGCACATATATCTCACGTGGCTAACTAATTTCACATGTTAATTGCATTATATCATTTAATAAAATAATTATTAAATATATGAACATTGTTAATTGAATCCTTTCATTATATAATGTAATTAACATATAATCCATAACATAGTTGATAATTGAAATAAAATTACGTACCAAGGTACCATATATGTGAATATAGTAATGTACCTTTTTAATGACATTAGGAGCTATGTTTAATATATTCTAGGTAAAAATAAAAATAACTAAAAATAATAAGTTGTTGTTATTATTATATGTACAAGAAAAGTACACGTATATTGCACGTGTCTAACTAATTATAAAAGTTAATGAGAGAAAGTGATCATAAATCATCAGCCAAGAACACAAACATGAGTATGACATTTAAATTTTAATTACTTTATATGTTTTGTATTTTTCAGCTTATTTCCATTTTTTTTCATGCATTTTGGTTGTACTTGTTCTTTCTAGTTTCAATTCTTTCATTATTTGACACCATAGAAAAATAAATAGTAAAAAAAAATATATGAAAAATAAATATTACGTAAAATGTGAAAAAATTTGCACATAGGGGCCTCGACTTTTAGTGTCGCCTAGGGCCCCCGAAATCCTAGGACCGGCCCTGAACTTTTCCAGTCGAGCTTGAGCCGAACTTCAAATGTTTCCAAACAAAAAATCTTGTTCAAGCTTGTTTGATATATTTGACGAACTAAGTTTTTAACGACCGAGCTCGAATGGAGTATCAAAAAGTTTGGTTTGATTTTCAACCCTACTCATTGAATGTTTCAAAAAAAAAAAAAAAAACAAAGGCAATCATGTCCGTTGGATCTATATATTTCCTGTTTTAGTTAATTAGGAGTAGCACCATAATCTTTTGTTTCCTTTTTCATGCTAGCTAGTAGTTTAAGTTTGCACGTTGATTATTTGAACAATGAATACAAATATTCGTTTGTGTGCAGTAAGATAAAGTATGGCTTTTGGGGGTGAACTTTGGCAGTTGGCATCATACAAACATAGCCTTAAAAGGTATGTTTTGGCAAATTGTATGTCTCTATTTCCAACTGACGTATAATTACTTCACTACAATTGTATAAATTTTTTGACCGATCTGAAAATGTCTGCAACAAACTGTAGTATAGCCCTTTTCATACAGGGACAGGGACAAGGACATGGACCTCTATTTATTCTTCAATAAAAAACCATACATGTATGTATATGTATGTATTATTATATGTACATATCTATATATATACATAGATATATATATGATATTTTGCACCTTTTCTTGATATGATCAAATCAATCTGATTAATTCATCAACCAAAAAAAAAGTCATACCATATTCTTTCCCCTCAAAATGTTACCTAATTCATCATCTCCTCCCACCACCGTTCATCCTCCTCCTCCTCCTCCCACCACCATCACCACTCCTACTCCTCCCACCACCGCTGCTCCTCCTTCTCCTCTTCCCACCGCCACTCCTCCTACTCTCACCAGCTCTCCTCCTCATGTGTTAGTTGCATCATATCATATAATAAATGAATTGTGAAATATGTCATGAAATTGTTTTTTGAATTTTTTATTATATAATGCAATTAACATATAATTCAGAAGTAACATAGTTGATAATTGAAATAAAATTAAGTATCATGATACAATGAGAATATAGTAATGTACATTCTAAGGATATTAGGATGCCAAAGAAAGACATTCTATGTAAAAATTAAAAAAATTTACTCTTACTACATATATTAAAAAAAGGGGACGAAAAGTGCACATATATCTCATGTGGCTAACTAATTTCACATATTAATTGCGTTATATCATTTAATAAAATAATTATTAAATATATGAACGTTGTTAATTGAACCCTTTCATTATATAATGTAATTAACATATAATCCATAACATAGTTTATACTTGAAATAAAATTACGTACCAAGGTACCATACTACCATATATGTGAATATAGTAATGTACCTTCTTAATGACATTAGAAGCTATGTTTAATATATTCTAGGTAAAAATAAAAATAACTAAAAATAATAAGTTGTTATTATTATATGTACTAGAAAAGTACACATATATAGCACGTGTCTAACTAATTATAAAAGTTAATGAGAGAAAGTGATCATAAATCATCAGCCAAGAACACAAACATGAGTATGACATTTAAATTTTAATTACTTTATATGTTTTGTATTTTTCAGCTTATTTCCATTTTTTTCATGCATTTTGGTAGTACTTGCTCTTTCTCGCTTCAATTATTTCATTATTTGACACCATAGAAAAATAAATAGTAAAAAAAAAAATATATGAAAAAAAAAATATTATGTAAAATGTGAAAAACTTTGCACATAGTGGCCTCGACTTTTAGTGTCGCCTAGGGCCCCCGAAATCCTAGGACCGGCCCTGACCTTGTCCAGTCGAGCTCGAGCCGAACTTCAAATGTTTCCAAACAAAAAATCTTGTTCAAGCTTGTTTGATATATTTGACGAACTGAGTTTTTAACGACCGAGCTCGAATGGAGTATCAAAAAGTTTGGTTTGATTTTCAACCCTACTCATTGAATGCTTCAAAAAAAAAAAAAAAAGGCAATCATGTTCGTTGGATCTATATATTTCTTGTTTTAGATAATTAGGAGTAGCACCATTTTCTTTTGTTTCCTTTTTCATGCTAGCTAGTAGTTTAAGTTTGCACGTTGATTATTTGAACAATGAATACAAATATTCGTTTGTGTGCAGTAAGATAAAGTATGGCTTTTGGGGGTGAACTTTGGCAGTTGGCATCATACAAACATAGCCTTAGGCCATCTCCAACAGCTCTCTTAAATTTCAGCCTCTTATCTTAAAATATAACTAATGAACAGTGTTATACAACTCCACTTTTTACTCAGCACTCCAACATATAGTTTATATTTTAAGAGACTACTTTTTAACAACCATATCATTTCACTCAAATAGCTACTTTATGTTTTAACAAATAACTTTAATTATTATTTTATATAAATAATAATATATTTATAACACTAATTGATTTTTATTTCATAATAGAGAAAATAGTTTTTTTTTAAAAAATATTAATTTTTAGTATTGACATTTAGCGATGTCCCAAAAATTATAATCAAAATATTATCACTAAATCATCGTGACAACGTTAATTATCACTAAAGAGGTTCCACTATTTGTCAATAGTGACAAATTTTTTATAATGATATTCAAATTATAAAATTTGAATTTTAAATTTTTTATTCAAATTTGTATGCATTTGAATTTAATTAATATGTATTTGAATGTAAAGCAATATGGATTTAATTAGTACAAACTATGAATTTAAATTTATTATTAATTTAATTAGCAATGCCTCCAATTTATTGTTTTGCATAAAAGTACAAAAGTTTTTTGTACTTTCCTACAAACAATTGCATATAGCAATTCTAATTTGGCCATGGGTATTTGGCAAGCCAAACTTATAAAATTTAGCAACTCTTAAATTATAGAAGTGCTCTTAGAGAGCACTTTTTATCAAAATTTTAGCAAAACTCTTAAATTTTAACTTTTAGCATTGCTCTTGGAGATGGCCTTAAAAGGTATGTTTTGGCAAATTTTATTTTATGTCTCTATTTCCAACTGGCGTATAATTACTTCACTACAGTTGTATAAATTTTCTGACCGATCTGAAAATGTCTGCAACAAACTGTAGTATAGGTATAGCCCTTTTCATACAGGGACAGGGACAAGGACATGGACCTCTATTTAATCTTCAATAAAAAACCATACATGTATATATATATGTATGTATTATTATATGTACATATCTATATATATATATATATATATATATGTATACACCTTTTCTAGATATGATCAAATCAATCTGATTAATTCATCAACCAAAAAAAAAGTCATACCATATTCTTTCCCCTAAAAATGTTACCTAATTCATCATCTCCTCCCACCACCGTTCCTCCTCCTCCTCCTCCTCCCACCACCATCACCACTCCTACTCCTCCCACCATCGCTGCTCCTCCTCCTCTTCCCACCGCCACTACTCCTACTCTCACCAGCTCTCCTCCTCATGTGTTAGTTGCATCATATCATATAATAAATGAATTGTGAAATATGTCATGAAATTGTTTTTTGAGTTTTTTATTATATAATGCAATTAACATATAATTCAGAAGTAACATAGTTGATAATTGAAATAAAATAAAAGGCTAGTGATATTGCCAGAGCAGAAATTGTTGCTGCCAGAGCAAAATTAAGTTATTTCCTAAAGTGTCCTCAACATTTAATTCTCTTAAATGTTTTTATTTTGCTATTTTTTTTGTGCTAAGTTTTAAAGTTTCTATAATTACTTTTTAAACATCATCTACAACTTCTTCCTTGTTTTTTGTCCGTGCAACCATCGAAATAGCATCGCCATTGTTGCACTTCATCCTCAAACCATTCACCCACATCAGCCCTCCACTCATCCATGAAAGGACAACATAACAAAAGATAATTTTCTTTTCTTTTTTACATTATATTCTCTTATGTTTCTTGCTCAATTTTAGTAATATGAGAAAAAAACGCACTAGTTCTGCAATCAATTACACCATGGTATGTGGCCACTAATAGAAAAAAAAATGAAGTTTTCGGTCCCAGCCTTTAACAGAGTAAAAGAGAAAAAGAAAAACCTGGTGTTGATTTTAGGTTAGGAAGAAAGATTGTTATAATTTAATTAAATGGTTTCAAAACAATCCCAAACCAAAATTAAGGAATAAACTGAAATCTCAAAAGATGCAAACAGAGCTAAAGCTTTAATCATTAGACAACTGAAGGAATTTGAATTACACAAGATTCAACAGTTTTGAGGCTAATAAAATAATCTCCTTTCTGTTTTAGATCTAAACAATTGAGATAAATTCAAGGTTAGATTCATATTATATGTCTAAGTATATCTCAGTTCTTCTTGGAGATTAGAGATCTAGATAGATACAAAAAAAAATAGAAGAAGACGAGGACAGAGGGAAATTTGATTTCAATAAATCGATAATTTGACACACTTAAGAGAGAGTGAAAGAAGAGATAATTAAGATGAGAGAGAAAGTAAATGATGATAAAGGTAATTACTGTTTTATATTAATTTAAATATAAGGGTAAATTTGGAAGTTCACAAATTTTGCTCTGGCAGCAACAATTGCTGCTCTGGCAATATCGCTAGCCTAAAATAAATATCATGATACAATGAGAATATAGTAATGTACATTTTAAGGATATTAGGATGCCAAAGAAATATATTCTATGTAAAAATTAAAAAAAATTTACTCTTACTACATATATTAAAAAAAAGGGGACGAAAAGTGCACATATATCTCATGTGGCTAACTAATTTCACATGTTAATTGCATTATATCATTTAATAAAATAATTATTAAATATATGAACGTTGTTAATTGAATCCTTTCATTATATAATGTAATTAACATATAATCCATAACATAGTTTATAATTGAAATAAAATTACGTACCAAGGTACCATACTACCATATATGTGAATATAGTAATGTACCTTCTTAATGACATTAGGAGCTATGTTTAATATATTCTAGATAAAAATAAAAATAACTAAAAATAATAAGTTGTTATTATTATATGTACTGGAAAAGTACACATATATTGCACGTGTCTAACTAATTATAAAAGTTAATGAGAGAAAGTGATCATAAATCATCAGCCAAGAACACAAACATGAGTATGACATTTAAATTTTAATTACTTTATATGTTTTGTATTTTTTAGCTTATTTCCATTTTTTTTCATGCATTTTGGTAGTACTTGCCCTTTCTCGCTTCAATTCTTTCATTATTTGACACCATAGAAAAATAAATAGTAAAAAATAAATATATATGAAAAATAAATATTATGTAAAATGTGAAAAAATTTGCACATAGGGGCCTCGACTTTTAGTGTCGCCTAGGGCCCCCGAAATCCTAGGACCGGCCCTGACCTTGTCCCGTCGAGCTCGAGCCGAACTTCAAATGTTTCCAAACAAAAAATCTTGTTCAAGCTTGTTTGATATATTTGACGAACTGAGTTTTTAACGACCGAGCTCGAATGGAGTATCAAAAAGTTTGGTTTGATTTTCAACCCTACTCATTGAATGCTTTAAAAAAAAAAAAAAGGGCAATCATGTCCGTTGGATCTATATATTTCCTGTTTTAGTTAATTAGGAGTAGCACCATTTTCTTTTGTTTCCTTTTTCATGCTAGCTAGTAGTTTAAGTTTGGACGTTGATTATTTGAACAATGAATACAAATATTCGTTTGTGTGCAGTAAGATAAAGTATGGCTTTTTGGGAGTGAACTTTGGCAGTTGGCATCATACAAACATAGCATTAAAAGGTATGTTTTGGCAAATTTTATTTTATGTCTCTATTTCCAATTGGCGTATAATTACTTCACTACAGTTGTATAAATTTTCTGACCGATCTGAAAATGTCTGCAACAAACTGCAGTATAGCCCTTTTCATACAAGGACATGGACCTCTATTTAATCTTCAATAAAAAACCATACATGTATGTATATGTATGTATTATCATATATATATATATATATATATATATATATATATATGATATTTTGCACCTTTTCTTGTTATGATCAAATCAATCTGATTAATTCATCAATGAAAAAAAAAATCATACCATATTCTTTCCCCTCAAAATGTTACCTAATTCATCATCTCCTCCCACCACCGTTCCTCCTCCTCCTCCTCCTCCCACCACCATCACCACTCCTACTCCTCCCACCACCGCTCCTCCTCCTTCTCCTCTTCCCACAGCCACTCCTCCTCCTCTCACCAGCTCTCCTCCTCTTCCACCCACCACCACCACTCCTACTCCTCCCACCACCACCACCGCTCCTCTTCCCACCGTCACTCCTCCTCCTCCTCCCACCACCACTCTTCCTCCACCTCCCAGCACCACCACTACCACTCCCACTTCTCCCCCTCCCACCGCCACTCTTCCTCCCCCTTCTACCACCACCGCCACTCTTCCTCACAAGGTATACATTTAGACCTAATTGGGAATAAATTTCATTTCATCATAAATTAATTTCTTCTTAAGGAAGTATCAGAAACCTCTTAAAAAAATCGCATGTTGTCTGTCATATATTAAAAATTAATTAACATCACTCTGACATCAATATTAAAATGCATGCTCTATGTTTTCTCTTGCCGAAAACATGCATAAAAATGTCTCCATAATTAATGCATAATAAGGCAATCATTTAATGTGAGAAAAAAATTAATACAGTTACATTTTTTAAAAATGTCAGAATGTATAAATGTTAAATACATTATTTTGTGACATTTTAATATATTATGGCATTTTATAATGTTACATCTTGTTATGATAGTGACATTTAACTTTTAGCCACACCGCCACAAGTGGCAGTTTGAAAAATGTCGTTATATATAAAATGTCACTAGCAAAGTGCCACTTGTAGCGGTGTGGCTAAATGTATCAATGTCACAATTATAGTTAAAAGTAACATTATAAAATATCACTATAGTATAAAAATGTCACTAATCAGTAAAATTAACACTTATACTTTGTGGCATTTTTCAAAATGTGATTATATTAATAATTTGTGACATTTTCTTTAAAATGTTATCAAACATGGTGCCACTATAGATCATATTTGTTGTAGTGAGATCATAATTCATCAGCCAAGAACACAAACAAGAGTATGACATTTCAATTTTAATTTACTTTATATGCTTTGCATTTTTCAGCTTATTTCCATATACTAACTTTTTGTATACATTTTGGCAGTATTTGCTCATAACAGAAAAAAATAAAATAAAATAAAATAAAATTCACCCTCACATATAACTCAACAAATTTACAATATGCATACTCCCTCCGGGATTTTTTTTTTAAATTTGTTGCTTCAGCAAAAAGTTTTGTTTGCTTTAATTTGTTGTTTAGAATTTGAATGTAATATTAATATTTTTTTATCAAGTTTACCCTTCTTAGTAGTACTCGTAAATTAATACTAATTAATGCTAAGATTATTTAATTGAAAAAGTATTTTTGAACTTTTGCTTAGAAATTGGCTATTTATGATTTTTTTCAATTTGTGGACAATCCTCTAAAACGTTAAATTAAAAAAATCGATGGAGTACCAATTAATTACTTGTTCTCTATAATAATAATTAATTTTAAGTATAAAAAATGTAGATTAACTTAGCTTTTGATTCTCATCAATTTTGGCCCATTTTGTCTCTGGAGCAGGGCCGGTTTGGGCCCAAGCATTTTGAGACCAAACTACTTATATATATATATATACATAGGTTAGCCCATTAAAAAAAGTTAAATAACAACCTAATTGTGAAACTGCAGACTATGTTACATCATACATTGGACCTTAATCAACACTCAGCCCACTTTATTCATCAAACAATGCCAATTGGGCCTTTGTAAACTACTGGAAACAAAATTTAAACAATACATTAGATATAGCTAATAACCGCAGCCCATTTATGATTCATAATAAATATTAAAAAAGAAGAAAAAATCTTTAAGAATTATAAACGTCATCTAACAAAGTCTATATTTATCTAAAAGAAAATCTGGACAACGTTTATTTTATCTCCTCCTGCTCCAAAACTATTTCTACTCTTCTTATGACCAAATTTTGAATTTTCAATTTATAATGCTTTTTTTTCTCCCCTCATCCTGCGATCAAGAAATTCACACTTAATATTTCAACTTTGGATATTGCTCGCTTTTAGACTAAAATTATATTTATAGATAATATATTCACTGTACCTATAACAATTGCATTTGCTGAAAGAAATTTATCAAATCTAAAATTGATAAGAACCTATTTACGATAAGCAATGCCAGTTGTCATGAGATAGATTGAGAAAATTGGTCACTTTACCTAAAGAACTAGTATATGAATATTTAATTAATCAGTATTTTAGTATCTACTAAAATAAAACAAAAGAAAATATATGAAATATTTTTTACTATGTAGGACCCCAATTTTAGTTTTCTCTTAGGGGCATCAAAAAGTCTAGGATCGGTCCTTGTCTGAAGTGGTGCATATTTTCGCGTCAAAGAATCAACATAAGTGGTTTCAAATATAAAGTATCTTTTAATTTTCCAAACTAGGCCACTAAAAAGGAAATTCCCAATAATTTTCTTGGTTAGGTTTGGACTCGATTTTTTTGAGTTTTGATTTTCTAAAACTTGGTTTTGGTGGTTTCTGTAAAACATCTTAAACCCCATTTGAATTGAGTTTGAATGTTGGGGTTTGAAGGGGTAAAGTAGATGGTATCAAATCAATGTCTTTTGGAAAATTAGGTGATATGTGTTAAATCATTGTCATTAATAAGTATGAAATTGAAACATGAGTTTCGAAAACCTATACATAGACCAATATTTTCATAACTGGACCGAACAATGAACCGGTGAGTCGATTGAACGCTTGTTTTATTGGTTGGATCAGTCAGACCCTAAGTAACTAGTTCGTGGAGCATGGAGCGGGAATGCAAACCCAGAGTCTCATATTTGAAAAATCTGAGTATGAGTACGTGTTGAGAGCATCTAAATTAATTTTTTTTAAATTATATCTTAATTTATTAGTAGTATATTGCATTTTGTTTTAAAGAATTCATAGTGTATAGATTAAATAAATAATTCTTGAACTTTATAATTAAGGGAAAATATATTTTCTCTTACTATATTTTTAATTTTTTGTATATACAATGTAACACTTTACAAAATGGTTAATGTTGTATTTATTTTTACTAATTATAGTGCAATAAATAAGAATTTAAGTTAGTATAAATTCATTACTTTTTAAAAATTATGCCATTCTCACACAATGTTTTTAGTATCATAATTCTCGTTTTTTACAAATGTTGCACACTCTTCATTTTGTTGTTAGATTATGAACTCCGTTAATTTTGAATGTCAAGTTTCAGGTTTTGAACATGTTGATCACTCAAGATAAATTAACTTATAATAAATTTTATGAAAAACTACATATTCAATACATATCACATTAATGTTTTATGACTTAATTGATTCAGTTGCAGTTTTTGGTACAGAAAAAATTCAATTGATATGGCTCAAATTGCAAACAACGGATGAAATTATTTTGAGAAAAAGTAGTAGGACTTTGTTGTAACAATCTGGATGGGAGGCCACTTCCTATTAGCCATATCAATTGAATATGTTTCTATATATATTTTCTGCCAAGGATTAGGTTAATAGTTTTGTTGTGATGTGTAAAAATTTGGTCTCAAGCATTTCGTTTAATTGTTTAATAATTATCTCACATGCAGCTATATTTATTTTCTTTCATAAAATTATTTCAGAAAGAAAACTTTGTAGATTGTAGTCATTAGTAATAACTTTAATCAAATATTTATAACACGTATATAAAGTTATTTAAACAAATATTTTATTTAAAATATAAATGTTAGTAAAGGATTAAATCAAATAAAAATGTTGATTGAGAAAAAAAATATATTATTGGACACGTGTAGGAAGCGAAAAGAAAAAGGAGAATAAAAAAAATATACACGTGTCGTGCAAAGAATGGTTGAGAGCACTCGCAAGACTAGTCTCAAGTAAACCCAAGTGACATCTGCAGCCACAGCTGTTGAATTGTTTTTTTATCGGTCTGAAAAAGTCTGCAACAAACTATAGCATCTCCAGTTTTGGGGATTCCTACCCCAAAAAAAAAAAAATATATATATATATATATATATATATATATATATATATATATATATATATATATATATATATATATATATATATATATATATATATATATATATATATATATATATATATATATATATATATATTAGATGGGGATATAGGATCTGATCATGCATTACTACGTACTACTATTTCACATTTATATTATATGGTCCATAAATTCTAATCATATAAATTGAAGAATTTGTTAAAAATCTTTAATGGTTCTAATCAATATTTTTTAAGTCTTTTATTATGCAGTAAACATCAAACTCACTTTAATTACAATATCTTGACTATATTACACTCCAAAAACTAAATCTCTAACTTTTTTTTGGTATACATTCATTTAGAAAATTTAAATCTGAGCAAATATCTTGACGAAATATGCCGTACACAATAACACATATCCAAGGACGATATTATGCAAATAGTCACAATTCGCGAAGATATCATATAAATCGTAGCTGAAGACTATTAGCGACGCGGAGTTGGAGACAATCTGAGCAACGAAAATATTTCATCCCTAATACACTTTAGCGACAAAATTATGATATTTAGCGACGAAATTTTTTGTAGCCAAAAGTTAAAATTTCTTGTAGTGAGTTTTAACTCCATATATTCCGTAAAATTGAACCTCAACACATTAAAAGCAGGATCTCATCCACTAATACAAAGCTAAGGGCCTGTTTGGTGTTTGGAAAACTAGTTTGAAAGAGTAGTCGAGGTTTGTGAAATAATTTCGATTTGCGTAATGTTATTTGTTTGGGTTTTGAGAGAGTGGTTTGAGAAATAAAGTGGGTATAGGTTTTTTTTTTGAAGAGTTAGGCTGTAGGTGTAAGATGTGTTAGACTTTATGTCAAATCATGTTTATTGTGAGATAAATTGTATAAGAGATTTGTTATTTATGTCAAATCATAGTAGAGTTTATATAGGTTTTGTTTAAATATAAGAAAATTATTGTTTTTTTTGGGTTTTGAGAAAGTTGTTTGAGAAGATTGAGAAATGAAAATTTATTGCAGAAAATAGAAAACATATTTGTTTGAAACAGGCCCTAAGTTTCTTCATAAACTTGCATTTGTCTTTAAATGTGAACATCACAATCATAAATTAGAAGGTATTATAATATGAAACTCTAATTTGATAGAAAAAAATGAAATTTAATGTAAAGATATGAACCTATTCGAACTCAATTTACATTACTTATCATACAATATTGATTAGTATTCTCCGATCCCATGACTGCCAAAACCTAGAAATTTTACATAAGAAAGAGATAGATTTACCTCAGCTATAGACTTATAGGGTCTATTTGGATGGGTTTTGGCTCAGTTTCGCGAGTCTCGATTTAAAAAAATTGATTTTGGTGGTTTCGATGAAACCTTAAGGCTTCAATTGGATGAGTTTTGACTCTTGGATTTTGTGGTTTGAATAAGTTGAAATCCCACTTGGTTGGGTTTGGATGTTGGGGTTTAGGGAAAAAAGTAGGTGATAGGTATCAAATCAATGTCTTTTTTAATGAGATTTGGGGGAAAGAATATGTGGTAGGTGTCAAATCAATGTTTAATAGGTTTGAAGAGTTTGAGTGTGGGTTTTTGAATAGGTTTTTAATGGTTTTATAGGTTTGGCGAAAGCTCATTTGAAAGAGTTTTGGCTCGATCTCGCGAGGCCCACAAGACCGGGCCAAAACCCATCCACACACCCATAGTAGTTCATAAGTCTCTCTCTCTCTCTCTACATATCTCTATATGCACATTTAATTTTTTTAAATACCCATATTTTGGTTTTTGTTTGATTTTGTTGTAGAATTGATTTCACTTTCTCCTTTTTCCTTTTTCTTTCTTTTTTTCACATTTTGACCTAGATAGATTATTTTGTTTTTGATTTTATATTATTTCATTTGATTTTTTAGATTTTTGTTAATATGTGCATTTATTATTTTTTTATAAAAATACTCACTCCGTTTCATATTAATTGACACATTTTTACTTTTCATACAAATTAAGGAATCTTATCATTATATTTTTATGGTAAAATGTCTCAAATACTCTTTATAATGATGAGTATTTTTTATTTTTTAATATTGAGTGGTGCCCATTGAGTTTTTCAGCTCCAATCAGAGAAAGGGGCAAAATTGAAAAAGAATACTTTGAAAATTCACATATGCCAACTAATTTAAAACAAAAAAATCTGACAAATATACCAATTAATATGAAACGGAGGGAGTAATCATCATCTCTCCTTTTGTTTTGCCTTTTACTTTAATTTGATGATATATTGATTTTAGAACATTTCATTAAACAATTAATTAAGATGTATATACACGACAAATAGGATTTTGAGTGCAAATTACAATTTTTGCATTTGATTTGAGTAAAAGAGATGGCATAACACAATAAATATTTTAAATTAACCAACATTTGGACCGAGAAAGTGGCCATGCATAATTACCACTAACTTTTACAAACAAACAAATTAATGCTTGATATGGATGAATGAACATTAACAATTACTTTTGGGTTAAATTCTAACTAAAACACTTAACGTACATCTAAAATTTCTTATGGAAGGAACATATGATATATGACAAATACAGAAAAAATAAAGATAGTAAAATTTAATACGATCTATTTAAATGCAGTCGAAATGCTACTCTAATGATTTTCACAAATAAATACCAGGATATGGACTATATTGTATATATATAAACACTGGGTTAATGACAGTTTATTTATCCCTTATGATATTTATAATGTTCAATTTACTTTTTTTTTATTTAAAAACTAGCAATTTACTTTTTAAAAAATATTAATGTTTTATGACTTAATTGATTCAGTTGCAGTTTTTGGTACATTTAAGTTTTAGAAAAAATATGTAAGTGTAGAAAAAATTTCAATTGATAAGGCTCAAATTGCAAACAACGGATGAAATTATTTTGAGAAAAAGTAGTAGGACTTTGTTATAACAATCTGGATGGGAGGCCACTTCCTATTTGCCATATCAATTGAATCAGTGACAACTTGAATCAAATGTAGTAGTATTAATTTAAAGTTTTTATATATATTACTATATGTTAGATCTTACTTTGTCTTCAAATTTCCAACAAACATAATTTGCAGTTCCTTTGTTACTGTATCAAATTTCGCATTATCATATATAGTTAGGATTGTCAATGGGACCATAGGCGGACGCTATAGCCCCTGGAATTTTTTTTTTTTTTTTTATTATATAGGTGTGTTGTAATTTTGTTTTTACAAAAAATTTAATATATTAACCCAATATGAATTTTTAGTCCAAATATAATTTCAAGTTCAATTAATATACACAACCCACTTTAACAATAACTTACTCTATCCAATTATAAGCCCAAATTTTAAGCTCAATTTTTCCCTACTCCCAACATCTCCAAATCCTAACCCTAGCCACCATTGCACCTTCTACCACCACCAGCCGCCGCTTGAGGCCGCCTGCCGCCCCATCTCCGGCCATCTACCTAACCCAAGTCCCAACCCATTGAAGTCTTGAGCAAAAAAAGCCCCTATTGTGAATGTTAGTAATTTTTTCTATTTTTATTTATATTTATGTGTGTGCAATTGTGTTTATATTCATTATTGATGTTAATATTCACTTTCTAAAATCAATTTTTAGATTCAAGTTTCATTTTTGTGCTTAAAGTTATATACTTGTTAAAATTTTCATATATAAGTGATAAAGATATGAGGATACCTATTATATTAAAATAATATGATGCTTAAATCAATATGCAATAGAGTTAATAGTATTCATTTACATATCAAATACTATCTTATATGGTTAATAGTTTTATTTATTAAAATATCAATCACTAATCTTATATTATTAATAGTTTTTTATTAGCATTTATTGGCATATAGAGAGAGACATATTTAGTAGTATTTCAAACGATATTATCATGGACCGGTTTCAAAAGATGAAAAATCGTCATGGTCAATTATTAAAGTAAATATGTAGATATTTTGGGTTCTTATGTGAATAATATAAACTTTATGTTTAACTGTTTGAGAGATTTTTTTTTGTGTATAAGTTTAGCCCCCTGACCCAAATTCCTGGATCCGCCCCTGAATGGGACGGATATCAATTCAGATTCATTTGAATCAGGTCCAATTTATTAAGATAATTGTCCGATTAGATATTCGATTGATCTCGTCCGATTATAAAAATCCGTAATCCAAAACACATAGGAACAAATATGAATTTAGGTCGATCCGATCAGTCAAATATCCGTATTCTATAAAAAAAAATAAAAAAAAATGATTTCTATATATATATATTGTTGGGATTCGGTAAGATAAACAGCCCTAGGCACAGCGAAATTTAATAATTTTTAGGACCTCTTACGGAATCTTGCCAGGATACTACTCTAGATGTATATATATGAATATTAAATAAACGACAGTATAAACAGTTTACACGTTATACCTGTCTCCTTGCAAATCCTAGTTGGCAAACGAAGTCAACTTTCTCCCTCGGTTTGATCGATCCAAAGCCCTGCTACAGCGCCCCACGTGTTGCGCCTCTATGAGTTGATACACCACAATTACACGAAAATAATATATCTTGATCGGCTAGAACACAAGATATATTAAGATCCAGGCTTAGGAGAACAAATTGGAACAAGAACACAAATCGAAAAATTCTTCCAATAGAAGAATAGGTTCGGCCGATTTGAGCTTGGGGAGAGGGAGAGTGTTTTTCTTGACTTGGTGTTTTGGCTCTTGTAAGTTGTCTATGAGATATGAGACCTAGTCTCTTATTTATAGTTATCTCATTAACCTAATCCTTCTAGGATTAGGACTCCAAGTCTCCTACATGGGCCCTGGCCCTCTTTAATTAGAAGACTTAGTCTTCTAATTAATTCATGGCCCATTCCTTAATTAATTTAACTAGGCTTTATTTAATCTCCCAATTAAATAGCCGAATCCAACGATGTCCTATCTCGATTGGATTCTACGACTCTTGAATATATTCTAGATCACGGCCTTGGAGATCAGTCAACGGGTTATCCCATAGCCCTGTGATCTAAGGACTTCTATCCTTATGCGTAGATAATTATTACATAAGATAAAGATGACCATATAATAATATAATGCATTTATTAATCCAATTGAATGGTCCTTTCAATTTGAACACAGCCAAAAATAGTTGGCTTGCAGGACACTATTCTATCAATCTCCCACTTGTACTGAAGCCAACTTTTCATTCTTCTGATTCCCATCTTAGACAGATGTTTTCGGATGCCTTTGAGGCAATGGCTTAGATAGCGGGTCCGTCGTATTATCCTTTGAGGTGACACGTTCCATCTTTATGTCTCCTCTACCAATGATATAACATATCAAATGGTATCGTCTTAGTTCGTGCTTGGATTCTGATGAGATCTCGACTCCTTCGCTTGCGAGATAGCTCTATTATTATCACAGAAGATAGTAATGGCTCGACAATGCTAGGTATCACATCCAATTCCTGGATGAAGTTTTTCATCCAAACACCTTCCTTTGCTGCTTCACTCGCGGCAATGTATTCTGTCTCGGTGGTTGAATCTGCGGTAGTGTTTCGCTTGGAGCTCTTCCAGCTTACCGCACCACTATTGAGGCAGAACACGTATCCAGATGTCGACTTGAAGTCGTCTACATTACATTGGAAGCTAGAATCAGTATAGTATTCCAATTAATATGAAACTGAGGTAGTAATCATCATCTCTCCTTTTGTTTTGCCTTTTAATTTAATTTGATTATATATTGATTTCTTTTGATTTTAGAACATTTCATTAAACAATTAATTAAGATGTATATACAAGACAAACAGGATTTTGAGTGCACATTACAATTTTTGCATTTGATTTGAGTAAAAGAGATGGCATAACACAATAAATATTTTAAATTAACCAACATTTGGACCGAGAAAGTGGCCATGCATAATTACCACTAATTTTTACAAACAAACAAATTAATGCTAGATATGGATGAATGAACATAAACAATTACTTTTGGGTTAAATTCTAACTAAAACACTTAACGTACTTATAAAATTTCTTGTGGAAGGAACATATGATATATGACAACTACAGAAAAAATAAAGATAGTAAAATTTAGTACGATCTATTAAAATGCAGTCGAAATGCTACTCTAATGATTTTCACAAATGAATACCAGGATATGGACTATTTTGTATATATATAAACACTGGGTTAACCAACAGGTGAATGGTCTAGTGGAAAGGACTAGTCACTACAAAGTAGCAAACTCAAGTTCGAATTCCTGTTGGGAGAGATTCCCACTCTATGTGTCCGATGCGCCTCGAAAGGGATTAAACTCTTGAAAAAAAACCAAAAATAAATAAACACTGGGTTAATGACAGTTTATCCCCTGTGATATTAATAATGTTCAATTTACTCTTTTTGTTATTTAAAAAATAGCAATTTATAATGTTCAATTTACCCATTGTAAAAATTTTAAAGAAGTAATTTACCCCTTGTGTCGATGAGTGTAACTCGTCAAAATTGAGAGTGAACATAAAAGTGTTTTGTAATATATGAGGACAAATTGTCACAGTTATCATCACATAGAGAAGTAATTGCCACATTATCATAACTTAGGGAGACAAATTGCCACATATAAATGTTTTAGGAAGATAATTTGAAACTTTTATAAAATTATATTAGGTAAAATGCTCTTTTTCAAATTACTAAAAAATAAATCAAATATTATAAATATCAAAGAACGGTAAATTGCCGTTAACTCTATAAACAACATGTGAACTTGTTTTGTATAAACACACTTAAAAGGGAAAAGCATCTCATGGACCACTTGCATAATTATCGAGTATCAAGCTATTCGATACTCGGCTCGAGCTCTTTGATAAAAGCTCATTTAAGCTCGGCTCGATTTAAATTCCAATCTTGAATAGTGTGTTGGTCGACACTAGGGGTGAGCAACTCAAACCGGACCGACCGGACCGAACCGGAACCGACGGTTCGGTCCGGACCGTTTACCGAACCGGAATTTCGGTTCGGTAAACGGTTCTTGTCCGAGAACCGAACTCCAAAAATACCGGTTCTCGGTAGAACCGGTCGGTTTACCGAACCGAACCGGTTGGATCGAAACTTTTTTTTTTTTTTTCATTATCCATTTATCAAACCCGAACCCAAAACCAAAAACCGAACCCAGACCCAATTTACCATACCCAAAAACCGAACCAACTCCCCAATTTCTCTTTCATTTCAAAATCAAAAACCCTAACCTTCATTTTCCTTTCAATTTCTTGTTTTCTTGGTTTTTAGAAGAGAAGAAGAAAGAATGAAGAAAGAAGAAGAAAAGAAGAAGAAAGAAGAAAATGAAAAGAGAAGAAGAACCCACTTTCAAGTTCTTGTTTTCTTGGTTTTTACTTTTTAGAAGAGAAGAAGAAAGAATGAAGAAAGAAGAAGAAAAGAAAAAGAAAGAAGAAGAAAGAATGAAGAAAGAAGAAGAAAGAAGAAGAAAAGAAGAAGAAAGAAGAAGATGAAAAGAGAAGAAAGAAGAAAATGAAGAAAGAAGGGGCTGTCCTGGAGTAGGGTAGGGAATCCAATTTTCTTTCTTTCTTTTTTCTTTTTTTTTTTTCATTTTTCTTTAAAAAAAAAAAATTCGGTATATATTTGGACCGAACCGGACCGGTCGGTATTTGTACCGAACCGGACCGACCATTTCGGTCCGGTACTCGGTCCATCTTTTTTTGGGACCGAACCGGGCCATAAACGAAGTTCGGTTCGGTTCGGTCCGGTTCGGCCCGTTTGCTCAGCCCTAGTCGACACTACTCGGCTCGATTACACCCCTAGACATGACGTGACAATGAAACTTTTAGACAGTTAATTAATAAACTAGGTAGGGTAAAATACAGTTTCCTCCCTTAAAGTATGGGAGTGGTATCAGTTACCCCCCTAAAGTATCAATTGTAACACTTACCCCCTATGTTATAGTTTTGTAGTTTTTATTCCAAAAATACCCCCGTCCCTTTCATAAATAAAAATATCTTTATTAATATATAAAAATAAAATTGTCTCTTTATTAATTATGAATCTATTCATCCATCAAACAATATTATGTTTTAATTTCTTTATTTTTTTACCATACTTTTTTCAATCTCAAATTTCTTCTTCATTTTCATCTCATATTTTTATAACCAAAAGAAGCAAAATAAATGAAGAAATTGAAATTTAATATTGTTTCATAAATGAATGTATTCATAATTAATAAAAAAATTGATGAAGAAATGAAAAAATTAAAACATAATATTGCTTGGTGTCAGCCGTTAATTTTGCGAAAAGAATTACTCAATATTTTAAATAATAACTCCTACTGAAAATAAATAAGATAATTATTAACAAATAAAAACATAGAAAAATATGGAGAAAAAAACTGAGATAGAAATATAAAAAATTGAAACTTAAAATAAAGAAAACAAATTGAAACATAAATCAAGAAAAAAAGAGACAAAAATAAAGAAAAAGTTTGAGACTATAAAACCGAAGGAAATCGAAGAAATGACGAAATTAAAATATAATATTAGTTGGTGGATGGATGAATTCATAATTAACATAAATATTTTTTGATAAATTAATAAAGAAATAATGTATTTTTTGTTTCAAAATGAACGGGGGTATTTATGGAATAAAATATTTAATACTATAACATAGGGAGGTAAGTGTTACAATTGATACTTTAGGGGGGTAACTGATGCCACCCCCATACTTTAAGGGGGGAAAGTGTATTTCACCCAACTAGGTAAGTAACCCTTCAATAAATATATCTTAAAAATAGAAAAAAAATATGTCCCCTTTAATAAATTAAAAAATAAATTACTAACCCAAGAAAATCGTCCCTTTTTCTGAATCTCTTTAATTGAATGAAAATTTCTTTTGATCTAAAAAAAAAGTTTCTACAGAAACTCTTATTTAATTACACACCTTCCAATTTTACCCTTATTTACTCCTTGTTCTTATTTCTCTTTCTAATTTAACCAATTGAAGAAGAGGGATATTATTGGTAAAACTCTAACTTTTTCCGAAAATTTAAGCTAATTAATTATCAGGTTTCTTAATACATGTGCAAAAAACTAAAACGACAATTAAAATGAAACGAGGGGAGTAATTGTTAACATCCTCTATGTCTTTTTTGTATGTCTATATGAGCTAGCTTATGACAATTAATTATTATTTTATGAAAAATGAGTACTGATGTGATGTATTAAGAGTTAATTATATCAATTCACTCTTTCTGTTATTCTTTTATTCGCAGGAGATAAAGCACATGACAATATATTCCCTTCTATTTTTGTAAAATGATTTATTAATGTCTCCCTACTATTCTTAGGTATTCACGGAATAAATTAACCTCACTTAATTATACAATACCCATTATCCCATGATCAGTTTCCAGACCATGACTATTTTTACGTACCATACCATACCCTACTTAATTAATTTCAATAAGATTTTCTGAATGCATTGTTTGGATAAATGCGTAAACAAATAGAGTCAATTATTTTTCTGAAAAAGTATTTGCATGTATACATAAACTAATTTCTTTAACATCCATATGCAAGAACATATATATAGAGAGAGAGAGAGAAAAAAGTACTAGGAAACATAGATAAATTTGAGAAAATGTATGCCGAAAATGTACTTTTATTCATGAATTGCTCATACCATCTATTTTGGAGCAAAAATTGCACATACATCCCTCAAATGTCACGTTGAGGGAATTCCTAAATAATTGAATCACATAACCAATATATAACTTTATTTGATTAAATTAAGAATTTTGGGTGGAATATGACTGAATTTGTGAAAATTAAATTGCTAGCAAACCTTAGCTACATTACATGAATATTTTTGTAACTTTATTCAATTAATTAATAACTTTGAATTAATATATATATATATATATATATATAGGATAGCCATATAGGGTCTAAATATTTTTGGGACGTGAATATCAATGCATAAAGTGAGATAGATATAGATGCATATGTTTGTGTGGGAACTTCTTTTCTTTTCTTTCTTTTCAAATATGTTCTAAAGTTTGGGGGTGTGGGGTGGGCTCGATCATCAATCTCTAGCGCTTTTGTGGAATAGAAGATTGTCCTAATTAATTCCATGTTCCATCTCAATTCTCATGCATGCACATCAAATATATATATATATATATATATATATATATATATATATATATATATATATATATATATATATATATATATATTTAAAGACAAGATCAAATTAAATTAAGTTGCCTTTGGCCAACAACTCCATTCTATGACCCATTAATTTACGCGGGGAGCTAGCTAGGTAGGAGAACATATTGATGTAGATCTATCCGTACATATAAATCCATGCACCCCCAAGCCCCTAATTAATTGTTAGTATAAGAACTAGGTTAAATTAGAAAGAGAAATAAGAACTAGGTTATTGGGAGGCGTTCTTTTAGGCAAAAAGTCCTTGCTATTCAGTTTCTTGAACTATCCTTCATTATTTTCTATAATTTTAGATTTTGATTTTGTCTGTTTGATGAACTAATATTGAGATTTTGATTTACTCTTCAAAATTGTGTCATCATCCTTCAACACCAATTTTTTATTCAACTGGGTTCCATCTTTTCTAATTTATAACTTTTTTAACTAGAATTATCAAGTAATGACTTTATGTGAACATAATAAAAATTCTTTTGTTATTCTTATCCTAAATTGTAATTTCACGTTTCTTAAAACTAATTAATTGAAAGAGTAATAAATTTATCATTTAAAAGCAATTCATATTAAATAGGTGAAATAAAATTTAATTACAAGATAATACTTTCAAATTTTTTTATTTTAATTCAATAATCTAATATTTTACTATTTAGACAAGATATATATCCATAAAACAAAAAACAAAAAATTGGTTCTTGAATTTTTACAAATTTTTAAAGGAAAACAGTAGAAATAATTTTACGTCATATATCAAACGACAAAATTTGGGCATTATTTAACTTTCTTCCAATTTTACTCACTATAACTTAAGATCCAAACACAAGCAATACGGTTAACATTTATTTATGAATTGGCAATTGATGCAAGACTTCAAGATAAAACTAAAAAGAAGTAATATGATGTTATTTATAATGCACACAAATGCGTTGTTTGACTAAAAAGTGATAAAAAAATATTGTTGAAATAAGTAAATCCTATTTTAATGGACCATTTTAATCTAAATAATTGGGTCAACCAACATATTTGCAAATATAAAGAGTATTTTTTTTCCTTTAAATTAAGCGTTAGGTATAATTTCTATTGTCCTTGAAAACCATATACCAAAAAAAAAAAAAAAAGTGAACTTATTATATATTTTTGGAGGTCTTAATATTTATATATGTATTAGGGATCATATTGAGCTAAATTTTAAATTCAATTCAGTTAGAATTTAATTAAATTGGCCACAATAAACAAACAATTAGAATTTAGGGGTCAGTGTATAATTTAGAATACTGAAATATATAATTTCTTCGATTGGTCTCACTTTTGATCGATCAACGGTGTAATTGGGTACGTAAGCAATGATGTCATTTATAATTACTATTAATGGGAATGAATTAATGTGAGAAGGTGCCTGCTGGGAATATATTTTAATAATATTTTAATTTGAAGAGTAAGTAAAAGCAAAATCCGAACTTGTTTTCGTTCACTTATTATTATTATTATTTCTTTATTAACTTGCAATGACTGCTTTTATTTTTATGTTTTCGATTTGTAAATTTCACAATAGTATTATTCATGAAAAATATATTCCTATAATAAAGTGTAAACACGCACTTTCAAATGTTAGTACTATCATAACTTTATATAATATCGACGAAATCTTGACTTTAAATCACGATTTTTAGTCCACCTTCTAAAATTCATATCATAATTGAGTATAATTCAAAAAACACGGTAAACAAAAATAGTGCATGTCATAACTCATTTATAGGGACCAAGTATAATTTAGTGGATCTATCTAACAAGTTATGAGCTACAATTGATTTGACGAGATGAGGTACATATTTTTCAATAGAGATTCTCGATAATGTTAAGACCACATTATATTAGTTCTCGATATTTTCCCGTTTGAATAGACATTTTACTCATTTTGGTCTAGAGAATTTTTCTCTTTTTTTTTTTTTTTTTTGTGTGTAGTAATTAATAATAATGTATTACTAAACTTAGGGTGGGGGTGGTTGGTGGGTTTGGGGGTGAAGACAGAAAATGTTTGCAATAATTAATAATAATGTAGTACTAAATAAAATAGGGTATATTGTTTTTGTTATAATTAAATGATTTAAAAATAAATTAAAATGGAACACTTGTCAATAGATGAAAAGTATCTGCTTTTTATTTGACGAAATTTCATTTTTAGACAACTCCTAATTTATAAGGTAAACGGACGTGACGCTCATAATAATAAAATCTTCATTGATTTTATAATTTATAAGAAATCTTCATTTTAGACAACCTAGTTTACATGCATTTCTACTTCACTCATTCCTCACGTATAATCTTTGTTGTTCTATTTTATTCTAATGTGCACTAATATTTCCGATACATGGAATTGATTTCAGGTACTTATAAATGAATAATTAGGGCCATAAGACTCAAGATTAATTAGAAATGGAAGTTTACTCGATGGTATGATATAATTGATATTTTTAAATAAAAATCCATGTCGTTTGACTTAACCTAATTTTCCTTAGCCATTGAACAATTATTGGCTATGTGAAAATGAGGACTTTTGACAACATGCATCCTTGAAATTAAATTTTGGCAGAATGAATCCTTAAAATATATAAATTTTGGCAGAGTGCACTCTTGAAATACATAATTTTTTTAGGGTGTATCCTTGAAATACATAAATTTTCGCAAAGTGCACTTTTTTAATCTTTTTTGGCCAAAGAGAGAAAATCGAAAATCTTGACATTAATAGGGCCGGGACATAATTATTTATTAACTCATTTATTTTATTAGTAAAAATTAAGATTAAAATTATAGAGAGTTTATACTGATGGATTTACAATGAGCCTTGACTCTTGAGTTAACCCAATTCAGTGGGAATATAATGTTTCATTTATTCATTTTATTTATAAAGTTGGAACAGAGTTGAAAATAGTGAATGAATTTAAAACATAGTTATGAATAAAATACATTAGTTTCCATTATTTTATTTAAATATGCTAGCTAGTATAAACTTATTACATGAAACCATATATCTTAAAATAATAATTAGAAAGAAACGAAATTAAAATAAAATTGAATAAAATGCCTAATTTTCAAAAAAGAAAAAAGAAAAGTCTAATTCAAGCAACCTACTTACCCACCCCCTCCCCCCAACGAAGCAGCCAAATTGGTACTGCGGCCGACACGACACGGCCAATTTTAGCTGTCATCGTCCAAGATGCGACCAATTTAGGCTGTAACTTGGACAATTCCAGATAAAATTGGTCGCGTCGTTCAAGTTGAGGGGACGCAGCTAATTTTGATCGTGATCCTTCGTCATAGTCAATTTGACCGCGATCTTCATTATTTGAAAATTTGTTGTTCATATTTTATAGTTGCAATTTAAATTTGTCATGTTAGGCAAATGCCATCCGGGTGGCTTCATTTTTGTCGAGAATGTGCATAAGAAATAAATAATTGATAGTGGTAACCAAAAAAAAAATAATGATAAGACAAAACTTATAAATAAATAGGTCCACAAGTGTTATTATGTACCTTGGTGAAAATCAGCTAACAGGAACTATTCCTTTTTCCATTTGGAACTTAACAAAACTCAAAGAGAACGTTATCTTTATTTGATAATAAGTTATCTGGTTTAATTCCTATGAGTATCGGAAATTTGAGAAACTTAACTAACTTACGGCTTAGCCTAAACATGTTTTCAGGATGTATACCTCCAGCAATTGGTAACTTGACTAGACTTAATAAGTTATCTCTCAATGAAAATCGATTATCTTTAAGTGTCAACAATCTCACCGGCAATTTACCGGACTACCTATGCCTTGGGGGATTGCTTAAAAATCTTACAGTAAATGACAACAGAATTACCGGTCATATCCCGAAAAGTTTGAGAAACTGCACTAGTTAATTTACAAAGACTCAGGCTTGACAAAAACAAATTCTCCGGGAATATATCGGAAGATTTCGGTCTGGACCAATTATCGAACCGAAAATTCGATTCGGTTCAGTTTGAATCGTTTCGGACCGAATGCTCACCCTCATTATACCTCGTGTTATCCTTCTTCTGGAATAAAATGCGAAAAATGTTTTGTTCACGGTAGTTTCATGTTAAAGAAAAATATTTTGCATTGATTAATACAACGTGCATAGCTTTCTACATTTTTTTATTAAGATTAACAATAGAAACTAAAACAATATGCACTAGTCAGGAGTTGCACTATTTTCTTCCTTGGAAAGAATCCAATAAAAAAAAAAAAAGTCAAAAGCAGGACTTTCTTTTAGAATCCAAAAGATAGTATAGAATCAAAAAAGAAAAATTCCCTCAAATTTCAGATACAATCTTCTCTTAAAGATTAGTCTCTTATCCCTATAAAAAAATAACATAAACAATCTCTAATTTAAATAAAATGATTTTTTCAAAGATTATTACGTCATTATTACGTCATTATGAAAAAATAATGCAAATATTGCATTACATAACCAAAATATTTTCTCTAAATAAAATATTAAAAAAAAGTTATGATTAAAAAATATCCCTTTTTTTGCATTTCTAATATTTTAGCCCCTATTCTACTTAATCGGAAAGGTAACAAAAATGTATAGTACATGCTTAAATATTTTTTTGCTCTTGATAATTATTTACTTTATTGATGGATATAAACATACTTTTAATTAATCTTGGATCAAAACTTCTTAGTTCTAAGGCGTGTTTTTTGGTTAAATATTGAAAAAAGAAAATTGGAAAACTTATGAAAACACTGTCTTAGATTATTGCAAAAGGATTACGAGAGGGAGACAACTATGGGATTTCGACTGCATGCCCGTGAAGCGTCAGTCTTCACCCACGTGGGGTCCAATTAAATATTGTGAGAATAATTAATGATCTGGATATATTTTACCTTTTTTACACTTCCGCACATATTCAGCCCAATTGTTCTTTTTCTATTTTTTCTTTTATAAATATCTTAAGCCCAATTGGTATTATTAATTTTAAGCATTAACATAAGATACAACTAGTCTTGGTACATTTAGTTCCTCACTTCTAGATCATGTCAGCAACAACACCAGTAATATGACCCAAAAAATGTTTCACAATGAAAATTATGTTGTTTTGTTTTTTTAGAAACAATATTTAAGAGTGAACTTAAAGTAAGTATTTCAAAAAAAAAAAAAAAAAGAAAAAAATTATACTTGAAATAATCTTAGTTATTCCACAAGTGTTATAGCTTAGCTCCAGTTTGGGGATTCCAGCCCTTTCATACAGGACCTCTATTTATTCACCAATCCAAATCATAAATACATATAATATTTAATTTATCTTCTTTATTCCTATGATCTGATCATTCAAAGTACCTACTGCCATGCATTTCACATTTTTAGACCATAAAATTGCAGAAAACGTCACAAATTAATCAATGAGTCCCAAATTTTGTTACATCACCGAATTTCGTTCCGTGATTTAATATTTTTTTAAATATCATCCCATTGTTAATTATGATATGAAAATTGTATATGTGTCCGTGGAATTGCTACATGACTACTTACGCATCATGACGTGTCAATTTTAGCATGAACAATTATACAATATTGCAGAATTCGTCCCAAACTAATTACAAAATTGAAAAGTCATTTTCGTTATTTCCATTAAGTTAGAAATTTAATATTGGGACTAAATTCATGCAAAATGGTAAATTACGGGATGAAATTCAGCTAGTTGATATAGTTTGGAACGAAAACCAAAAATAATAATTAATTTGGGACAACATTCCAAAAAAATATTAAATTATGGGACAAAATTCGTTGAAGTGATTTAAGAATTTTTAAAAGTCTTAGATGGTTCTAATCAATATTTTTATTGGTGTACATGGGAGGTGGCAGGGGTGGACCGCTTCAGGTGCTGGGGGGCGGTCGCCCCCCCAAGAAAATTCTGAAAAAAATATTTATATAGAAGTTCGTCAGACATTCCCAGAATATATCAGGAGAGCAGCAGGTGAAATGCTCCACTTAGACAACAAGGCGCCCAAGTTCGAATACCTCTGACATCAGTTTTCTTTATATTTAGTTATGTGCTGTAAATAAATCTTTCTTTTATATTAAATATGAGCTATGTGGATTAGTTATAAATATGGGCTTTATATCAATCTTTCTTCTATATTAAATATAAGATATATGGATTAGTTATAATTTATAAGCTATTTTTCTTTCTTTCTTCTAGATTATAAATATATGAATCAATATATAATAGTAATATGGTCATATATACTAAAATTAATGTAAATATTTGATTTTATAAAATGCACTACAATAAAGAAAAATAAATTTTAATATTAATTTTGATACTTTTTATAGCAATTTTTTTTTACAGTACTGAATTTATGTTGTAAAATATTTATGTGTTTTAAGATTATTCAATATTTTGAGCCATTTATTGAATGGGACTCTTTAAAAAAATTACTAATATATTTCTTCACCTTTTATTAGATAAATATACAATATTACTTATTTTCAATTAATTGTCATTTTATCACAATAATTGAAAAATATCGAGTGCTATTTAAATAAATCTCGCCCCCCAACCAAAGTTGTCTAGGTCCGCCCCTGGGAGGTGGGTGTATATATATTGTAAAGTCTTTTTATTATATGTACATCAAACTTAATTGCAATATCTCGATTATGTTTCATTCTAAAAACTCATTCTCAACATTTTTTTAACTACAGTCATTTAAATTTTTAAATTTGAGCCACTTTTAACTCTATTCCACATAAATGAAACCTCAACACGCATTAAAAATAGAATCTCAATTAAAAGCTACTCCCTCTGTCCCAATTTATATGTCGTTTTAGGTATTTTTACACATATTAAGGCACTTACTAAATAGCCTCAATCATAGGAAAAAAAATAAATGATATTTCTAAAATACCCTTACACTCTCTCTCTTACTTTTTCTATTAAAAAGAGAGTTTTAGATACATTAAATAAGGGCAAAATGAGAAAATATGTATTTAATAGTGTATTGGAATTCTAAAGTGACAAATAATTTAGGACAAAAAAATTTCTCTAAAGGACAGATAAATTGGGACAGAGGGAGAAAGTTTCTTCATAAACTTAATATTTAAACATAATATTTACATATTAAATTAATTTTATTTTATATATAACATAAATAATATTTTAATATAAATTAACCTTCTTTATATTACTTTAAAATAGTAAAGTTTATATATATAATTAATAAAATTAATAACTATTAATTTTAAAAAAAAAAAAAAAGGAAAAAGGAAATCCTCATATCTCCACCCACCCCCGACCCCCCGTTACCCACACTATTCGATTTTATATTAGTGGAAATATTTGCTTCATCAACTAAAACATATCTAATTGAAAGCTAAATAATCCAAATGACGTATAACGTGCTTATCAAACTTTTTAATATTTTAGAGAAAACCCTAAGCGCCACCGCCTCCTCCTTTCTTCTCTTTGTTTTCTTACGTTTGCCTTCGATCTATTTTCTCTTGCATTGCTTTTTTCCTTTGCCATTTTTTTCGTTTCGATTTAATTCGGTTCAGTTCGGTTCGATATGTTATCTGAAGATTCGATGATTAATTAATATTACAATATTAGGCCTGTCAATGATTAATTCTGAAGGAGACCTAATAGGTAGTACAAAATACCTCTTCATAGGAAAATTATTGTCCAGGTCTGGCTTGACCAAACTCATCTAACTACTAAGTAAGTGTATTGCACTTGTTTTGTAATTGGTCACTTTCGTAGAAGTTACATCCAATCTCAAAACAAGTGTATTATATTTGCCATTAATTAGTTTGGGATCGATCAAACCCGATCTGGGTAAGAATTTCCCTAAATCTTAACCACAAAAATCCCCTACAAAGTTGGTCTTCCCAATTAGCAACCACTCATTGTTGTCTTTTCTTTATAAAGAACAAAGGAAAAAAATATTTCAAATTAATTGACATATTTGATCGTTTCATATGAATTAAGAAACTCAATAATTAGTCATTTTTCTTAAATAAATATAAAAAGTATTATTCTAATGATCTGTATGCACTCTACTTTATTTTTTAAACCTAAAAATAAGAAAGGATAATATTGAAAAAAAAGTATTGAGAAATCAAATATGACAATAATTTAAAACATGAAAATTTGAAAATGATTCAATTAATTTGATACGGAAGGAGTAGCAAAAATGCATGATAGTCGATAATTTTTTCAAAAATAGAAATAAATGGTCAACTATTGAAAAAGGCAGAAGCTTCATCTTAATTAATACTTATAAAGGGTGAATATCAATATATGATTAGTCTAGACAGACTAATCATTTTAAAGTAGCGAACTCATGTTCGAGTTCTTGTTAGAAAATGTTTCCACTTATTTGGTCCGAACCTCTAAATGAACTAAATCCTTCAAAAACCCAATAATTTTTTTAACATGTGAATAACACTATTGATCCTCGTCCAAACCTATACTTTTAGCAACCTCATCTTTCTTAATTTTTTTTTTCAACTGAGTCCCCCCTACCATTTATTATTTAAATATGCACTTTTTCAAGCTGTTAACGACAATCAAGCTGCACGTGCATATATTTTTTTTTTGGGATTTACGTCCATTCACTTTTAAGTTTTAAGAGTATTTGAGTGGGAATCCACCTAGTATAGTTTTACATTTAAGTCCCATAAAATCTGTTTGTACAAATTTACTCTTAGGAACTTATTAGTGATGGTAGTAATTTAGAAAAGTAATTAGAAAAATTATCAATCAAATCATCTATATATCTATACATATATTATAGCACGACGATCTTTTACCAAAATCCTACTATTTTGATTGAACACTTTTTTCTTATGATTTTGAATTAATTTGTTAAATAGAAAAACACTTACTACTTAGAGTTTTAGTTAGAATTAATTCAGTACAATAATTATTATTATTATAATATTTACCTTTCATAATCTAAAACTGTTACGTGATTACATAAATTCTTACTGAAATAAGGAGGATTAAAATTTAGTACCGAAATTATATTTAAGGCTTAACTGAATTGATTACATATAAATTACAGCCAAAAAACACTGTTTCTTTTAATAAGTACAACGCTAGCATTTGAATCGAAAATTACCTTCCCATTCATTATAAATTTTAATAATTTCTTAAACTTACCATAATTTTCGGGATCTTTCGAAAATAAGATTTTATTGGACAAATATATATATATAATATAACTAATTTTAACCACTAAAAAAATCAACAAAAAATATGAATCTTAATTTTTAATCAAAATGTCAGACATGATGTGACAATGAAACTTTTAAAAAGAGTAGACAATTAATAAAAAAAAAATTTGGTTTCCCAAGGGTTTATTCCCTTTCAAGGCGCGTCGGGCATATAAAGTGGGAACCTCTCTTAACAGAGATTCGAACCTGGGTCCGCTACTTTGTAGTGACGAGTCCCTTCAACTAGACCAATCACCTGTTGGTGACAATTAATAAATTAGGTAAGTAATCCTTTAATAAATATATCTTAAAAATAGAATAGAAAAAAATATGTCCCCTTTCATAAATAAATAAATTAATAACCCAAGAAAATCGTACCTTTTTCTAAATCTCTTTAATTGAATGAAAATCGCTTGATCTAAAAATAATAATAATAATAATAGTATTTATAGAAAACATGGTTATTGGGAGGTTCTTTTAGGCAAAAATTCCTTGCTATTCAGTTTCGAGTTCAGTAATTTTGAAATATCCTTCATTATTTTATTTTTTATAATTTTAGATTTTGATTTTGTCTGTTTGATGAACTGAGACTTTCTCCGTTTGATGAACTAATATTAAGATTTAGTTATTCAACTGGGTGCAATATGAATTGCCAATTGGGTTCCATCTTTTCTGATTTAATTCAATGTAGTTTCTAATAACTTCAATATTATAACTATTTTATATTTCTGGAGGTCTTAATATTTTTACATATATCTATATATGTTAGGGAACATATTGATCTAAATCTTAAATTTCAAGATTCAGTTAGAACTTAAATTGGGCACAATAAACAAACAATTAGAATTTAGGGGTCAATGTATAATTTCATGATCGGATGTCTGCAGGGGCCCACCAGTAGCGTGTCTTAGAATATGTAATTTTAATGATGCTAAGTTTTCCACACGTACATTAATTAATGTTTCCGTCATATTTCATCGGTTCAATATCAAAAATCTTAATTAAGTATTTTCTGTTTCAATTAATTAATGTACTATACTCCATATGATATATATATATATATAGGTACACATAGGTAGGTAGGTAGGTAGGTAGGTAAATATATATACTCCACATTAAATGATGATTTTGAGCCCAACCACTTGTCTAGTCCATTGCATTTATGATAGGGAGCAGCTGGGGGGAGACGTTTGAGAAAGAAAGAGAACTGAAGTTGTGTATATATACAATACATTAATTATTACTAGTACTAGTAGTAGATTGATGCCATGTCATACAGTTCAAATTATTGAGAAGAACAAATTTGAGGAGTACAACACAGATGTCACTCATGTGAAAGCAACCGTAAAATAATTCTTTAGGGATATATATAGCTTTAATAACTTGCAATGACTGCTGTTATTTTCATGTTTTCAATTTGTAAATTTCACAATATTATTGTTCATTAAAAACACAGTACTATAATAAAGTGTAAACACACACCCCCAAGTGGTAATACTATCATAATTTTATATAATATCTATCAAATCTTGACTTTAAATCAGGATTTTTAGTCCACCTTAAAATATTCATATCATAATCGAGTATTATTCAGAAAACACGGTAGACAAAAATAATGCATGTCATAACTCATTTATAGGGATCAAGTATAATTTGGTGTGTCATTTTAAATTCTCAAAATCCCCTTGTGTCATAACTCATAACTCCCAAAAATCCTCCTATGTGTCATTTTAAATTCTCAAAATCCCCTTGTGTTTGATTTTATATACCACACTCGACCTAAGTATATTCCCAAAAACCCATTCTCAACATTTTTTTGAACATATAAATTTTTAAATTTGAACCAATTTTAACTCTATTCCTCATAAATTGAACCTCAAACACGCATTAAAAACAGCATCTCAATTCAAAGCTAAGTTTCAATTTTAGCATAAACAATTATACAATATTGTGGAATTCGTCTCAAACTAATTACAAGATTGAACAATTATTTTCATTATTTCTATTAAATTAGAAATTTAATATTGGAACTAAATTCATGCAAAATGGTAAATTACGGGATGAAATTCAGCTAGTTGATATAATTTGGGACGAAAACAAAAAATAATAATTAGTTTGGAACAATATTTCAAAAAAAATATTAAATTACGAGAAAAAATTCGTTGAGGTGATTTAAGAATTTTTAAAATCTTAGATGGTTCTAATCAATATTTTTATTGGAGTCCATGGGAGGTGGGTGTATATATATCGTAAAGTCTTTTTATTATATATAATATACATCAAACTAAACTGTAACATCTCGATTATGTTTCATTTTTAAAACTCATTCTCAACATTTTTTAAGTACAGTCATTTAAATATTTAATGTTGAGCAATTTTTAACTCTATTCCACATAAACTAAACCTCAGCACCACTGTTTTGAAAACCGGACCGGACCGGCCGGTTGAACCAGTTCAACCGCTAACCGGTCCTCAATCCGGTCCGGTTTACCCCTAAAAACCAGTTCTTAAATTTACCAGTGTGAACCGGTAAAACCAGTCCCAAAACCGGTAAAACCAGTGAACCGGTAAAACCAGTGAACCAGTGGTTCACTTAATTTTTTTTTTTTTAAATTTAGAGTTTTTTTGGTTATTATTATTTATTTGAACTCTTGTTTAACATTTAATAGGATTACATTTATATATTTTAATTGAAATAACATTCATTATTTTAGTGTTTTAACAATCAATGAGGAACAAAATAATGCAATATTACACTTTTTTTTCACATAAAAAAGCACATAGCCATTTTCTCATCATTGTGAATAATATTATTTTTTGTATGAAATTATGCAAATCTCAATTACCATATAAACATCAACTTACAACAATAGAACCCAAATGAATAATCCAAAACTTTGAAAATGAGATGAATTTTTAATTTTGTTGTCTTGTTTTGAATGTATGTATTTTTTAGGGATACTTGAGATTTATATTTTTGACATTGATCTTAATGTTTAAGACATTTTGATTATTTGCATGAAACAAAAAAAAAATTATATTGACAAAGAATGATTTTTTTTAATTATAATTGTATTTTAGATAATCTAAAAATATATATATATATATATATAAATATTACATAATAATAAAGTCACACCGGTTATACCGATCGAACCAGTGGTCGACCCGATCTAACCGATCGAACCAGTAACCAGTAGAGTTTCCGATTCAATGACCGGTCCGGTTTTAAAAACACTGCTCAGCACACAATTTTTAATGTCAGAAAATATTTGATGAGTAGTCAAAACCGAGAAATTTTACTCAGATCATTCTCTGACATAATGAAGAGATAGGTCTACTTAGGGCATCTCTAATGACTAGTGGGAAGATGCCCTAGAGGGTATATGGGGGGAAGGGGGAAAAAAAATCATCTCCAATGACTAGGGGGGCGGAGAGGGTATACCCACTAGAGGGACCCTGGAGGGACCTTGGAGGGAGGGGGAGGGGGAGCTTCTCCCATCCAAGCCCCCTCCATCACATGCTATATTTTTTTTTAATTTCGTTTTGTTTTATTTGGTTATTTTTTTATCTTTATTTAAAAATAAAATAATTACTAAAATTTGTATATTATTTGGAGATAATTATTTTTAATTATAAAAAAATAACTTTTATTTCATTAAATTAACACTAGTATTTTAATATTGATTTATTTTAGTAGTTTTGGGTTGTATTTATCACCCAAAAATAATTCTTTCTAAAAATTTAAAATAATGCGATACAATCATGAAACCCAAAAATAATTATTTCTAAAAATTTAAAATAATACGATACAATCATTAAACCCAAAAATAATTCTTTCTAAAAATTTAAAATAATACGATACAATCATGAAATCATGTTCGACTAAAACATAGACCTTAATTTTGACCTTGTGTGTCCCACACATGTTCGACTAAGTCCTTTAGTAGTTCGCAATTGACATCTACAGATCGTATTTGGTGACGGCAGATGATCATATAATCTTCTAGGGATATGGGACTTGTTCGTGGATCCAAATCAATAGTCAGAGATGATGGATTTCCTTATATGAATTAATTTAATATTTGATGTAATTTTTTATTTTCTAAGTTTCCTAATGTACTTTAGATTTTAAATTAATGTTAATTTTAAATTTATTTTTGGTGTAATAATAATAATAATAATAATAATAATAATAGAGAAGGATAAAATTAATTATTAAATGGGTTAGATAGAATGAGTCATTAGAGATGACTAAAAAACTAGAGAGAGGGGGAGGGGGAGGGAGAGAGGGAGAGGGGGGGGGGGAGGGGGAGAGGGAGAGGGTATTCCCTCTCGGAGTCATTAGAGATGCCCTTAAATTCGTCACCTAACTATATCTAAAAGATTTGGGGCCACACATTTTAACTCAACTGGTTACGCATAAATTACAGCTAAAAAATACTGTTCCTTTTAATAAGTACAACACACATTAATTAATGTATCCGCCATATATCATCAGTTCAACATCAAAAATCTTAATTAAGTTTTTTTTGTTTTCAATTAATTAATATACTATACTCCATATGATATATATACACATATATAGATAGGCAACAAAAGCAATGATGTCATTTATAATTACTATTAATGGGAATGAATTAATGTGAGAAGGTGCGTACTAAGGAATATATTTTAATAATATTTTAATTTGAAGAATAAGTAAAAGCAAAATCCAAACTTGTTTTCTTTCACTTATTATTATTATTATTATTATTATTATTATTAATTCTTTAGTAACTTGCAATGATGCTTTTATTTTTAAGTTTTCGATTTGTAAATTCCACAAATTTATTATTCATGGAAAACATATTACTACTATAATAAAGTGTAAACACGCACTTCCAAGTGTTAGTACTATCATATTATTATGCTTTGTTTGACTTCAAAAAATCCCATTAAAAGACTAATATTGTTAAAGTTTATTAAAGATATATAATAAATCTAAATAAGCTTGAATTAGTGTCTAAGTTATTGATTTTAGTATTATCTTTGAATATATAGTTATGCATCATTCGAATATGAAATTTGTTGTATGGTGCCTTCCTCCACCTAAACAACCATACAAATTAGTAAATGTAGGCAATAAATTACTTTCCAAACTATATATATCAGCAAGGAAACTGTGGCCTTTGGGCTTCTGATTTGTAATAATTATTGTGGTGTTGGGACCATGGAATCCTGAATATATATTAGATGAATCCCAATGATTTCTATTTCTGCAAATGAAATGGATTTAATTTTCTTCTCTATGCAGAGTGGTGAAGGGCTAAATTTAGAAATCTATTTTTACATTTTTATAAATAGACAACACTTTTGCAGTTTATACACAGACATACACTGGAAAGATAGAAATTTTGAAATAAATGAAATTCTTAGGGTCTGTTTGTTTGATGTTTGGAAAAATAATTTGAGAGAGTAATAATAATTTATAAAATAATTTTAGTTTGTATATTATTTTTTATTTGAGTTTTGAAAAAGTGATTAAACAATACTATATATCAGCTTGAGGGGCTATTTGTTCGAGACTGAAACTGTGAAATGTTAATACTATTAGGCAGTGTTCGGTTCAATAGATTAGCCCACAATATCTTCTAATTGGGCCCATTAAACACAATATAATCTGCCCAACTCCTGTTCGGTTGGGCTCACAAAAACCCGGGCAGCCCGGCCTAATCGGTCCAAATGTGGGCCAGCCCATGCTAATATGCTGGATTATAATTTGGCACTCACCCCTCCAACTAGTAATCGGGAGCCCAGCTCTATTTTCCTATACCTACAATGCCCCTGAATGTGTGGGTTATTACAATTAAACCTGACATGTTATACCAATTTTGCCCTTGAATTTCAGGATAATTACAAACAAACCTGGGACTTTAATAAAACATGAAAAATTTTCATTTCCCACCCATATTTCCCTCTCTCCTCACGACAGGTCCGAAAATGGAGCTCCATTGTCTTCTTCTTCATTCGGCCATTGTTGCCAAAACCTAGAACTTGAGTTAATTTTTCGAATTTTTAAGTTTTATACTTGAAATTACTAACATTGGTCCTTGTATTTTGTAGTATTTGAAGGTCTCCCTTTGCAATTGAAGACTTGTTCGGGTTTCTCCATAGGTAAAATTATTGGGTTTTTCTTCTTGAGCCTCCAATATTGGAACAAATGATATAGTTGTTGGGATTTTTTGCAAATTTTTTGATAGTACATACTCCATTTCGATTGACTTGGACAAAAATTGTATCTTGCTATGCTCGGTTTTTGGGAAAAATTGTATATGTAAATTTGTTGAGTTTTGGGTTTGTAGATATTAAGGCCAATTTCTACAATATTTTTTGATGAGTAAAATATTTGTGAATTATTTGCATAATTTGTTGTTTAATATTTGATTTGTCCTTGATAACTTATGTGTGTAAAGTTTTTGTGTTTGTAGATAGTTTGTTCAAGTACACTGCCATTCATATTCACATTTTTCGAATCTTGTGAAATTGTTACTTTTGTTATTCAAGATTTTAATCATAATTTCTTTTAGCTAAGAGGTATGGCTAAAGCAAGTTCTCACAAAAAATATTTGGACACATCTGCTACTTATTATTGATTGAATCTTGCAAAATTCTAGTTTTTAATATTTGGTAGTGGACTGATTTATATTTCCCGAATGGCTACTTGTTGGTGGATTGTGCAAATTTTGGTATAAGAAAGTTTTATAGTTGCTTGATTTGTTTAATCAAGTTTTAGAAAAAAAAGCCTATGTTATATGTGATTTTTATGTCTTCATTATAGTTAGCTACGCAAATGGATCAACGAAGAAAACACCTATTTATGTTGATCTTCCACCAATTCTTTTGGTCGGGTGTTTTCTTAATTGCACTAAGAATTATTGCACACCACGCAAAGAACCGACCGATTCGATATAGCCTAATAACTAGGAAGCGGAAGCAAGCGGAAAATTTTCTTTACGTGTTTTATGAAGATTCCATAAGGTGTCAAGACAACATACGTCTTAACACGAGTGTGTTTGATAAGTTTTGTTGTTTGCTACATAATGTGGGGGGGTTAAGAGATACCAAGTACGTTCCGATGAAAGAACAAGTTGCTATGTTCTTATCGGTTCTTTCTCATCACAAAAAGATTCGAGTTGTCCGGACTGACTTTTGTCGTTCGGGAGACACCGTCAGCAAGTGTTTCTATCGTGTACTTAATTGTGTGCTAAAGCTCCATCCAATTTTGCTCTCTCAACCCGATCCAATCACAAATGAATGCGACGACCCTAGATGGAATTGTTTTCCGGTAAGTGAGTTTCATTTATGTTTGAATAAATCCTACAAATATTGTTGGAATGTTTGCAATTTGGACATTCTTCATTGCGTAGGGATGTATCGGAGCATTGGATGGAAGCTATGTTCCAGTGTTGGTTCCAACCGTGGATAAGCCGCGTTATAGATCACGGAAGGGTGTTATTTCCACTAACATGCTTGCCGCGTGTGATATTAATGGGGCATTCACGTATGCTTTGATTGGTTGGGAGGGATCTGCGGCAGATGGTCGAGTTCTACGGGATGCCATAAATCGACCAAACGGTTTAAAAGTGCCTACAGGTATGCAACTACATTGTCAAAGCTTGTTTGAAACAACCATTACTTAAATTCATATATGGGTTTGTATTAATATTTTGTTTTTTCTTAGGGACTTACTACCTTTGCGACAATGGGTATACTAACGGAGAAGGTTTCCTCGCGCCTTATAGAGGAGTGCGCTACCATTTGAAAGAATGGGGAGTTGGCATGGATGCCCCCCAGAATGCTCATGAATATTTCAACATGAAACATTCTCAAGCTAGGAACGTGATAGAGCGCAGCTTCGGGATAGTTAAGAAAAAATGGGCAATTCTTAGAAGCAACACTTTCTATCCCCTAAAGACGCAAAATAGAATGATAATGGCTTTGTTGTTGATTCAAAACTTCATGCGGAAAACACAATCCGATGAACCTTGGCCAGTTAATCCGATGTATGCTTACTCAAGTGACTCAATTGACTCAAGTGACTCTAGCGAGTCGAGTGACTCGAGTGACGATGAGGATGATCCTCGAGTCGAAGAATACATTGACCACGTTGAGACGTCTCATGGATGGAATCAATTTCGTGAACAAATGGCGAATGATATGTTCACGAAATGGAATGCAGAGCGCAATTAAGTTGTTGTTAAATATTTGTTTGAATCCCGAGTTGTCTTACACAAGGATTTTGTTCGAAGTTTATCTTATAATGTACCATATTTATGTAATTGGATTTGGTGTGTACTTGTGAAATAATTTGTTTTCTCGTGTGATGACTAAATTCTTTTTCCTACTACACTATAATATGTTTTTCTTGTTTCCGATGTCTTTAAAGATTTGCATACATAATTTTCCATCTTTTCATGTGTAATGTACAAAATAAATTGTGCTAATGACATGTATGTTTGCAATTTTCAGGTTAAGACTTATTTTTCAAATGGCATCCATACCACGATACGGCGATGCGGTTCCCACACAGAAGAAAACACAGGGTGTGCGTAGAACTTGGAATCCGCTCGAAGAGAGTCAACTTATTTACCTATTGAAGGACATGATCACAAGTGGATGGAAGGCCGATAATTCCTTTAGGGCGGGTTATTTGCAAACCCTTGAGAAAGCACTAAAAGCACGATTACCAAACTCGAAGATTTCATGCAAGCATATAAATTCGAAATTGACCGTTTGGAAGAAGACCTATTATCAATTAGTAGGTATGCAAGGGACAAGTGGGTTCGGGTGGAACGATAGTGGGAGGACTATCGAGGTAGATGATGAAGTTTGGGCCCTATACGTGAGGGTATGTTTATTAACCATTTTCCATCTCGAATGTTTATGTTCCTCACATTTGGAGTTATATAGTTTTGCTGAATTATATAACTTTATGCATTTGCAAATACCCCCTTGGAATTATTTTTGCAAATACCCCCTGATTTTGGTCATGCAAAAACCCCCTGATGCTATATCCCCTGGAATTTTGGTCATGCAAAAACCCCCCTGATTCAAGTATAATTATACCCCCCGTAATTTTGGTCATGCAAATACCCCCCTGATTTCATATGTAATTGAAAAAATTGGCCACTTGACTTTATATTTGTGTAGAATCCCCCTTGAATTGCAAAAAAACCCCTGGAATATTGAGAACCCAGAAAACCCCCTGTTATATATTTTTGCAAAAACCCCCCTGTAATTTCAGTTTGCAAAAACCCCCCTGTAATTTCAGTTTGCAAAAACCCCCCTGTAATTTCAGTTTGCAAAAACCCCCCATGTAATTTCAGTTTGCAAAAACCCCCCTGTAATTTCAGTTTGCAAAAACCCCCCTGTAATTTCAGTTTGCAAAAACCCCCCTGTAATTTCAGTTTGCAAAAACCCCCCTGTAATTTCAGTTTGCAAAACTACTTTATAGTTGGAATTTGTTCTTATGTAGGCACATCCCGATGTCTCAAACATGAGGTTTAAGTCCTATATTTACTTTGACGATTGGGTGGAAATTTTTGGGAAAGACAGGGCAAATGGAGATGATGCCGAAGATTTCGTAGACGTTGTTGAAGATTTGTTAAAAACCAATCCCGTGAAGAACTATAATCCCAAGGGGAAAGAGCCCGTTAATGACATAATCAACGATGACATGGTGTATAGCAGCCCTACGGTTGATTTAACAACGGATTTTTCTGACGGCCTAGAGTACGGAGATGAGATCCCACAGTACAACATGGGTTTGTTTACCAATGGACCAACGACGACGAAGTTGACAAAGAAGGTTAAGGTAGAAAAGATTAAGAAGGAAAAACAAACGAGGAAGCGTAAAACACCGGAATCATATGGGTCCGAACATTTAAAACCGGATATGGAGGAGTTGATGAAAGCGGCTAAGTCCACATGGGCCGATCTTAGCTCAAAATTCGGGAAGGAGGAGGACACGTACGACGACAAGGCAAAAAAGATAATTGCGGCACTTGAGAACATTAGCTCTTTAACGGACGAGAATCGAAACTATTTGTCTTTCAAGATAATGGATAATTCGAAGCACATTAGTTTGTTTTTGAATTCGTCCGAGCGCAACCGTGAGATGCAAGCACATATGATGCTTGATGGTAAGATGCCGTGATTATCCTCGAAAATGATGAACTTGAACTTTGCATCAATTTATGTATAGCTTTTGTTGGAAACTATGGTTAAAATCCACACTCACTTTTGGTTCAAAGTGTGTTGATTCCCCTGGATGGGTTTTTGTTTATGTAGTTAGGCTTGAGACAAAAACTTTTGACAACTTTTTGTTATTTGCCTAACTATGTAGTAATATCGATACTTATATTGGTATTTTTTGGTAAAAATCGTATATTGTATTCGGGCACTTATGCAATTTTATATATTGTTTTCCTCAATTGCATTTTATATATTTAATATTGCACCAAGTACCATTGGATTAACAAATCAAACATTTAATACCCGTGAATAACTAGCATAACATAAACATTGACGCGATACTTCAGTAAAAATAACACAATCACAAACATGGGACTTGAATAAAAATAACATAAACTTAAACACGATGCTTGAACTTGAAGATACAAACACATAAAAATAAACTACTTTTTTCCAATACCCGAGCTCGCAGATGTTCCTTCACTTGGCCATAGGCACTTCACGACCGGATTGTAATTTTCAGCTTCATCGTTTTCATTTAAAACCGGAACGGTGTTGTTAAAACTTGTCAAGTCATCCCAAAAATCTAAATTAGTACACGGGGAAAACATAATCCGCGGTTCATTAATGGGAACTGGAGTAGGTGTTTCAAGACCAATAACCGGGCCATCATCTCGTTCAAACCACGGAAGGTCGATCGGGGATGGGGGTGGTTCAAGAAAATGGTCAATTTCATTTTTCCCGAATATTTGACACAGTTCATCCCACTTAGGTTCTCCATGGATAGCGTATGCCTCGTAAAACGGGGTTTCCTTTGAGATAAAATCAAAATCTTAAAACTTTCACATAATGAAATAAAAAATATACGAGGAAGCATAAATTCAATATACAGCAATTTATTCATACCCGGCACAATATCCCAACAATTTCTTGGCCGTTCTGCCCGACATTGTTCGTACCTTCGATCAAGCAATAACCGGAAACTGATCTCAAATAACCAAATGTAGCATGTCTACGTTTAATCTTTTCGAATCTTGTCATAATTTCCTTTAAGGTGAACTTCCGTTTGAAATAAAGGTTCAACTCATTCCGAGCAACCTTAAGAATGTCGACTAAAGTATTTTCCTCAATTGCATTTTGATAGTACCCATCAACTGATAAGAATTCGATGAAGTATTCATCAATTTCTTTTGGCCATTTTTCATTGTAAAAGAAGTTCGATTGAGGGCGAGGGTTGAAGATAGCCATTTCAAATTTGTAACAAGTATGTTTCTGGATATTATTGTATATGATTCTTGTACACATTTGCCTTGGATATGAGTGGATTTTATAGGAAAGTAGCACATGTCCTATAGAGTAATTATTAATATATCAAGGGGGCCAAATGTAAAAAATATAGTTGTACTATTGCCTATGGATTGATATGATGAAAACTTTTGATTTATATGAGATACGAATATAATTTTCCAAGATTTGATTGGATGGGATCATAATTGCAAAAGTCACCCCTATTTTTGCAGGCTAGTGTATATTTTGTATTTTATATGATTGATATTAACACACACTATTTTAATGATGTAAATTGCACACACCACCCTATTGGGCCTACCATATCACTTATGCAATATTTTCACTAGATTTCATGTTACTTTGCAGTGCTTTAATTTATACATCTTACTTTTGCAGAGAATAACATGTCAATTTTTAACTTTCACATTAATTGATGCGAACATGTGAACTGGACTACCAATTGATATGGAACTCAAAATATAAGATTGAACAATATTAAAAAATAGCACCCTTTCATTACTACATTTTAAAGTTTTGCAAAATACAATAGGATATATATTACATGGGGTTCATCCATACTACCCTGCATTACATCACCCATATGCAGAGTAACAATGTTCCAATTCAACAGATACCAAAACTATCCTAGTAGGGGGGGGGGGGTTATCAGGTGGAACAAATCCATAAACCACAAAACAAACTGGATATTCAACATAACAGTAGGAAATAAAAAACAGAAAATCCATACCAAACAAAACATAAATCCATAAACATAGAAGGGTGCTATTTGTGAATAAACCAAACTCAGTCAACGTCACTTAAACTTGAACCCGAATCAAACAACAGAACAGGAAGGGCAGAGACAGAAGAACCAGTTTCCGCATACGGGACAACCGCCATTTCATCATCAGAGTCGTCACGAATGTGGATTGGCCATTCAGGACTTCCAGTCAGATCTTTTGGGAGTTTGGCCACTTCGTGATCATCAAATATGGCTACGAGCTTCATACGGTATGGTTCTCCATTCAGCCTAAAATCCCGAAACATCGGGGTCTCCACCTTCACACAAAAAATAAGCATATTAATATGAGTTATTTATTAAATAATACTGAGGTACGAATTATGTTTAATGAAACATTTAGTTACCTTATGGTCTACATATTTCCAGTAGAAGGAATTGACAAAGAAGGAAACAGGGTTTTTCCTGTCATACCAAACTCCGGGAGTATGCAAGAACTTGTCACAAACCAATTTCCTGTGCCTTAACCATTCAATCTTATTCTTCACAACAGGGAGGCTGAAACGACGAGGGAAGTGTGAGATCATTGCAGCCTGGATCCGGTGGCATGCAGCAGTCAGAGTTTCAACATTGTTGCAATTTCCAGCATTGGCTTCTTCTAGCAGCAGGTCAATGAACTTTGTATTCTCTTCATGGGACCATCCATCATTGATCTTGTTTGCTTCACTTCGCATGCGTCTAGTTTTCGGCATATTGGCACTTAAACCTGATGAAAACAGTAGCAAAAGTCAGGTAAACATGTAAGATTACTTTTGCTTTTAAATTCCCAAAATAAAAAATCAGAAATAACTACAAGGAAAAATTATGAGATACTTACAGGTTCTAAAACTTCTCATGTGTAGAATGAATGGGACTGAGTATAGTTGGTTATATAGAGGGGGTGAGGAAGTTTGGAGTACCCCAATTTTGATGCACACTTAAATGAGGGTAGATATGCATTAATTAACACATCTTGGTCAATTCAATCAGATATAACTTGTTGAAGTTTAAAAATGAATACTATTTCAACTACCAAGAATGATAATGCATGCATTTAATGCAACCAATGCAACTGGTCAAACATATACCAACATAGCAGTGTCATTTATAATTGACAAGAAAAAGCAGTAGAGAATCTAACAAATATTCTCAGTGCAAGGACATCCCATTATTAACAAAGATTTGCATAACTAGTACAAATAACCACATAACATATACTAACCAGAATCCACTTCATTAAATGACATGAATTACCATATAAATGACACAAATGTTTTATGTGCTATCATACAAGCCAATCAATAATAAGACCATATCCATAAAAGTTTATTATTGTGACTGCACATTATAACTCAGCCTATATACAAATCCAGAAAATAGAAGGGTATGCAAAAAACCAAGTTCATGGGGGTAGGTGGATTATACAAAATAATTTATGCAATTATTGAAATTAATAGAAATCCTTTATTTGGAAAAACAAAATTCATGGGGAATAGTTACAGACACCAATTCAAAGGGGTATTTGCCAAAAAAACTTTTAATAAAGGGCCTTGATTTGCAATTCAAAATAAAGGGCTATAGTTGCAATTAGACAAATCCCAAAATTACAATGCATACAAACCAAAATAAGAAAAACATGCATGATTTAAAATGATGTATCATATTTCAGGGATTTTGCAAAGTAAAAAGGTAATTTTTTAGCACACCATTATAACATCATAATCAGAAAAATCATACATGCAAAAAATCAACATATTTTTAATCCAAAATCAAAGCACTATAATTACAATGCACATTCATCAAGCCACCATAAATAAATTATGCACCAAGATAAAGAAAAGAAATTTATTTAACTAAGCATGAGAAAATAGAGCACAGATCATCGTAGGCTTTTGCATACGACGCAGTGATATGTTCTCAGCATAAATAGGACCATAGGCACTCTAAATCCATATTCAATGACAAACAGTGAATGAAAAATTAACCTTTTATTTTGCAAAAAACTTAATATAATCCAGTGGGGGTATTTGCAAAAAATACAAGCCAGGATGAAATTCTACAATAAAAATGAAAATCTTTGCAAGTTCAAATAAAAACCAAAATCTTTGCAAGTTCAACAACTTTTTTCTCAATAACTGTTCATGGTATGCAAGAAAGAAAAATGGACTACCAATCAAACTACACATGCACCCATTCCATAAAATATAGAAAACAGCACCCTCATGATCACAATACACATTCATCAACCCACCATAAACAAATTATGCAGCAAGATAAAGAAAATATTACTAAGCATGAGAAAATATAACTAAACATAAGTAACCCATAAACCAGGACATAATGGTATCATTGTGGATGAGTGTTTTGAGCAGAGTTGCAATCATGTATAATACATATGCTCCAACCTATTATCTGGAAAAAACAAATTATTAACATTAATTCACCAAACCGAACACTATATGAGAAAATTAAGATAGATTGATAACGGAAAACATAATAATGTGGGGTTAGAGTTTCTACCAAATCAAATACCGAGGAGATATATCAAAAAATTGGGATCGGATTAGTAGGGCAACTAAAACCCTCATGTGTATACAATCAAATGCCAATCGAAGAACCCTTTACTCCACACCTACAAAATAGATGTACAAATTCAAATTTGTTATGGAATTGTAGATAAATTAACCGAAACCCTAGAATTTAAAAAAAATTATTGTCAATTGGCAAAAAAACATACCTAGATTCATTGTGAGGAGAACAAATCGCATGGATCGAACACATTCCCGTGGAATACTTGATCAAAATCAATGGGTGAATAAACAAATTTGATGGAATCGTTCAAAACTCTTCAGAAGAAAAAGGAAAATTGTGTCGCGACCGGAAGAGAGAGAAAGGAGAGAAAAGAAAACTGAACCTAGGGTTTTTTCGTTGATATATATACAAGCATATAGACGGCCTAGATTAAATCGGAGCATTGGACGGGTGAGATCGGATGTCAGAAGGGCAAAAATGACATTACACATTTAGTTGCGAATTGGGCCAACCGAACTGGGTAATAAACATCAGCAACCCAATTTTAAATGGACCATTAATAATATACCGGACATTGGATAAAATTCAAGATTAGAATATATATTGGCCCAATTGATAATTGAACCCAATTGACAATATATTGAACCGAACACTGCCTTAATATTATTTAATGTTTTCTGAGATGTTTCACATGGAAGGGATTGGATGGTACAATTTGACATAAGTATTTAATTGTATGATGTATTACTCATCTCTTCACCATATTCGTACTTAATACTCATAGGTTCTAGAATCACAATTGTTACATGGAGTTAATTTGATATATCCAAATTTATGGCTAATCGACAAAAACTATATTCTTCACAAAAATTATTCTGATTGTAACAAAAATTACTTTGTTCCAAATTACTTCCAATACATATTTTTTATTTTATTAATTTTTAAATTTTTTTAATTATAATAACTTATAAATAATATTCTGGTATACATGTATGCATGAATTATATATAATAAAAAGAACTTCATAGAATAATAAAAATGTAGCCAATCCTAATTCAAATTTATAAGGGGAGAAATACTCACATAACATGTCCAATAATACTTTCGAAAATAGATTAAATCAAGTTTTGAGTTCCGAACTTAAAATAATTTTTTTTGTAAGGGACAGATAGGGCATGTTTGTCTGGGTTCTCCCAAAATTATTACATATTATGGAAAAACGAGAAAGGATTTTTTTTCTATATTTTGAAAATCAAACAACAATAATTTTTTTATATATAAAAAACTCTATTTTTATTTGACAAAGTATTTTTATCTCTTGCAGAATTTATATACCATAATAAATATGTTTTAATATAAAATTATAAACATCTTATGCCTAGAACTTACACTTATCTTATTTTTTAAACACTCTACTCAGTGACGTATCTATTGTCAAATGAGGAGTGCAATGACCCAACTCAAACTTTCCCTTTTTTAAGGAAATTATATACATTGGTAGTAAAAATTTCGTATGTGTTATTATTTCATTGGACGGACCCCACTCAAAAATTAAAATTTACATGATAGCAAGGCCAATTTTTAATTAAAATATATTTGTCTTCCCCTTTAGTTGTTAAATAATTATTAACTATTATTTATGATTTAGTTATTAAACAGTAAAAGACAAATTTCAATTGTCTGGGTTGTGAGCATAAAAATCATATCAAATTCACATAAACTCTTTCATCTTTATTTTTTTCTTAGAAAGAAACCTTCTAAAGAATAAATGTGGATAACGTATGACCAATAAAATATTTTGGGTTAGAGTTTTCAATATTAAAAGAATAAAAATAATTGTTGAAGGAAGAAACAACTTAACAAGGTACGAGGTATATATATTTCTACTAGTGAGTTATTTGATATTTATTTTATGTTGAATTTATCTGAAATAATAATATGAATGAGAAATATTTCATACATTATAGTGACTCCATTTAATATTCTTTCTGGCCAGGTCAGTGATTCTATTAATGGAACAAATTCCAATATTAGGTAAATGGTGAAAAGATGCCAATATAATATAATATAGTAATATACTAATATTGTGTGTATTTTCATCTTTCTATCATAGCTAAGCTAGGGCAGAGGCTAGTTGATGGACATGACTTAAAGCAAATACAAAAACTCGGAAAATAAACAACCCCCTGCCTACATCTATAAGTAAATAAATAAATAAATAAAGCTACGAATACCCCTGGCTGCCAGACTGCTGCACAAATATATATTACTTCTAGTGCTATGAAAATATTAGTATTTTGTTTCATCAACGAAATGGAGCATATTGTTTAATCCCTAAATTTAAAAAGATACTGTCAAGTTATAATTTTCCTCACTTTATAGTAGTAATATGCAAAAATGTTTTTCTAGTATTTCCGTAATGTAATTCGGACAATAAATGAAAATGTCTCCGTTTCGAGACCTGATGTCTATACAGGCTAGCTGTATAGACTAGACTTATATAGACTTACAAATAACTGTGGCATTTAATTTCTTGCTGGTCTCTTCCGAAAAAGTTGTAGGTGTTTTTTCCATAGCTAGACAGTTGGTATGAAAATATATATACCAGCCAAAAAGAGTAAGTGTTGTAGTGTAGCATTTATTTGTGATCAGTCTCTCAACAATCAACATATTTTAGCTGGTAGCAGAATTTAAGACATAGCAAGGATTCGTGAATTTTAATTTAATTTATTTAGTTAATTAAATGTACAAGCTAAGGACACATGCATGATTATATATATATATATATATATACTTCTATTTTAAATAAAATGCTAGAGAACGAGATTCAATAAAATAGGTTAATTCTTCCAAATAAGCATGAGAATGCATGTGATCTCTTGAACAAACTTACTGGATCGATTATATTATCAAAAAACTAACTCTATTAATTACGACTTTATCATATGGAATTGCAATACAAAATAACTTATTATTTATGATATGATAAAATTATGTATGGCATAAAACAATGATAGTACGTCATGATAGTAATTATTAGACGATTTCATTCTGTAATTATAATTATAATTGAATCAATATGCATAAATAAAAATATATAGTAAATTATATTTGTAACACTACTGTACGTATTATAGTTCTAGTTCTACTCTTTTAGTAAATCAATTAGCTGTACGTACACACTTCGAATTGAGACTGAATCCTAAATGCAAAAGTCTAAAATTTTAAAGCCTATCCTGTCACTAAGACAGGCCTAAATTCTTACTGTCTCAACCCCTAAAAATCTAAATAAAACCAGCTGCTTCTGCTTCTATCAAGAACTTACTAATGAGCTGCACTTGTACTGGCAGTAATTAAACCCTTTTTTTTTGGTTTGTATTTTTTTTTGGAGAGAAATCTTTAGAAACTAACAATGTCATTCAATTCTTCCACCGCCGCCGCTCCTCCACCTCCTCCTCCTCCTCCTCCCACCACCACCACCACCATCGCCGATTCTCCTCCTCCTACCACCACCTCTGCCGCCGTTCCTCCTCCTCCCATCACCACCCCCGCCGCCACTCCTCCTCCTCCTCCTCCCACCACCTCTCCTCTTCCACGCCCCACCAGCACCACCACCGTCATTCCTCCTCCTCCTCCTTCCCCCACCACCACCACCGCAGCCACCGCAGCCGCTCCTCCTCCTCCTTCCACCAGTACCACTGCTGCCGCTCATCCTCTTCCACACACCGCCGTCGCCGCCTCCGCCGCTCCTCCTGCTGCTCCCACCGCCACCACTTCCTCAGAAGGTACGAATATCTTCACATATATCTTTTTTATAATTTTAGATGTTATGTTATTATACATACGAATGAATATTATTCACGGTTGTTTTGTTATGCATCAGAAAAAAAGCTTTTATACATAAAATTTGAAGTGAATAATATGACGACTTGATTTTCAATCTTACTAATCTAATAATTAATATGATGATTCTTCTGCCTGCCGGAGGCATATTTTAATTTATTATGCAATATAAATATAATGGGAAATAATTCTGATGTGAAAAATCACACAACTAAAAAACTTCCAGACATAATTAGGGATACTTAATTTATTGATCAAGAGTACAAGGATTAGTAACACTAGGTATGCAAAATTTACTAACAATAATATATAAGACAGATATTTTATTTTGTTTAAAAATAAAATATAAAAAAAGGATTATGATTCATGAATCATGATGCATGGCTGTCTATTTTTTGTCCTGATCTTTTGCATCTTTTATTAGCATCACTTCTATTTATTTCATCCTCGGCATCTCTTACCTGCAAAATGACAGTAGATATATATTAGACACTAAATTAATTTTTACTATCACTTAAATAATGAGGTAGTAATTTTAGTTTAAACACAATTCGACTCTGTCTATTTTATATACGTACAAACCCATTTAAATTTGTATCAAACGTTCTCTGGGCCTGCCTACTACATTTATAAATACTAGTAAGTTCAGCTTTAGGCCTTTACAAAAGCTGAAGATATGTAAAAATAAAATTCCAATTTTAATTGTCTTCTTAATCAAATTAGAAGTATATAGGAGTATTTTTTTCTCAGTGTTTATATAGTTTTGAGTTTCTTTTCATTCTTTCTTTGCTGATCTTTAATTTGGAGGTCAGCATAACTTGAATTTAAAATGAATACGAGCACTCAAGTTTTAAAATCAAATAGTAAAATAAGTCAGATTTTAGGATAAAATTTCAGATTCAATAAAATCTTCAATCAAAAATAATCTACCACTACATCTGTCTAAAGCAAGCCACATAATCGTTCAAATGAAGTTAACAAGTTCAAACTTTCTTTATTGTTTATTGAACCCCAACAAAGAAAAGATCAATCTTTGACATCTTAATCACTTGTTCAACAGATTTTTAAGAACCTTTTAGAAAACAACCATTTTTTTTGGATAAAAAAACAACCATATTCAGAAATGCTAATTTCTGAATTGAATGTACATGATAATAAATTTGGTTTCAAAAAGTACTTTATTTGGTTATTTAATTTGAGTTTCAAACTTTTCATGGACTTGATTATACTATATGCATAAGACAATATCTAGTCTTCTACAAATTAGTGGAAATGCTAATTTATCAGAATAGAATAAAGATTAACTTATTTCACTCTACCAACTATACTGTCAACAATTAATTTAGAGTAAAATGCAAAGACATGGATACAGTAAGCTAACGTACAAGATAATAAAACATAGAAGCTCTATTGAATTAACTTAAAATAACGGATCGCTCTTTTTTCCTTTTTCTTTTTTTGGCCAATTTTATAATATAAAGGGGTATTTTTGCATTTTAATAAGAAGAGAATACATAGACTAAATAGAGTATATTCACTATATAATATAAAAGACAACAGATTAAAAGCTTTTCTACAATTTTGAGTCATATATAATGGATACATCTAATGGAATGTGGTTATTGACGTCGTTGTAATTATTGATAATGTAATAATAAAAAATCTTTAACTTTTCTTTGGTTGAGATTAATGTAAAAATTAGTTAATATTGTCTTATGTTATATGTACTTATTTTATTTCATGATAAGATTTACGTTATCTTTGTTGATAAAATATTGTAAGACTATAATATTTAGATTAATTTGATGCTATTGTATATTTTTTAGTCACCGAATTTGATGCTATTGTAACCACTACCATCGCTGCTATTCCTCCTCTTCCCACCACCACCACCACAGCCGATCATCCTCCTCCAACCACCACTACTGCCGCCGTTCCTCCTCCTCCAACCACCACTGCCACCACCGCCGATCCTCCTTCTCCTACCACCACTACTGTCGCCGTTCCTCCTCTTCCAACCACCACCGCCGATCCTCCTCCTCCAACCACCACTGCCACCACCGCCGATCCTCCTTCTCCTACCACCACTACTGTCGCCGTTCCTCCTCTTCCAACCACCACCGCCGATCCTCCTCCTCCTACCACCACCGTCATCCCTCCTCCTCCTCCTTCCCCCACCACCACCACCACCACCGCAGCCACCGCAGCCGCTCCTCCTCCTCCTTCCACCAACTCTTCTCCTCTGCCACGCCCCACCACCACCACCACCACCACCACCGTCATTCCTCCTCCTCCTCCTTCCCCCACCACCACCACCGCAGCCACCGCAGCCGCTCCTCCTCCTCCTTCCACCAACTCTCCTCCTCTTCCACGCCCCACCACCACCACCACCGTCATTCCTCCTCCTCCCACCACCGTCATTCCTCCTCCTCCTTCCCCCACCACCACCACCGCAGCCACCGCAGCCGCTCCTCCTCGTCCTTCCACCAGTACCACTGCTGCCGCTCATCCTCTTCCACACACCGCCGTCGCCGCCTCCGCCGCTCCTCCTGCTGCTCCCACCGCCACCACTTCCTCACAAGGTACGTATATATATACGTTAATTTTTGCTTCTTGAAAAAAATTTGTGATGTGCATTGTGTTTAAACAAGGTCTTAATTTCGATTTACGCGCGTATCTATATATTGCATTCACATTAATTGGATTAATTTCGATTAGTAATTATGCTCTTTGAAATATATATAAGTTTGCATAATATTTATAGAGTACATGATAATAAATTTGGTTTCAAAAAGTACTTTATTTGGTTCAGCTCTCATAGTTACGTTATTTAATTTGAGTTTCAAACTTTTCATGTACTTGATTATACTATATGCATAAGACAATATCTAGTCTTCTACAAATTAGTGGAAATGCTAATTTATCAGAATAGAATAAAGATTAACTTATTTCACTCTACCAACTATACTGTCAACGATTAATTTAGAGTAAAATGCAAAGACATGGATACAGTAAGAACATAGAAGCTCTATTGAATTAACTTAAAATAACGGAGCGCTCTTTTTGAAAATTCCTAGTAGTTTTGAAAATTGGAGAAATTATTAGGATAAAGCTAAACTTCATCATTTAAAATTCGATCGAGTACTTAGCAAGAAGCTCGAAAATATTAGAGATTTATAGCATTCAAATGGTTCATTTCTTTTGGGTCACCAACGAACATTGAACGTACATTTATTACAAGAGATTTTATCAAATACAGTTGCATTTAGACAACTTATGTACACCATATATGCAATAGCATTACCAAACTTAATTGTTTTTATGAACTGTCCATTATCTAAAGTGGACATGTACCAAAGTTGTACTCATCATATTAATATTACAAAAGTTGTGGACATTACTAGTTTTGTTTCTTCACCTTTAACTTTCATTTTCTATTTTTTTTGTTAGAATAAAGAGAGAAAGAGTTCATTGTTGTACTTGTTGTTCTTGCTTCTAGGCGTTTTAACTTGAAAAAATATTTTAGAAACTCTTATAACAATTCTTCTAACTCAAATATTATGAAGTGGCCTAGTAGATTCTTTTTATTCTTGTTTAAATAAGGACTAAAACATTAGAATAAAAAGAACAATTATTGGACAAGTCCTTTGACAAATGACAAACAAGCCCATGAACCAAGGCCCAATTACTGATGGGTTCTCCTTTAGTCATCCAGAATTTGGCTCTTTCCTATTTGTTGAACTTGGATCTCAGTCACACTTAATATAATACCATAAACTATGATTTCCCTTCAATCAATTATTATTTAAACCTCCCTTCAAGCTCATCAAGAAGAAAATACATGGCCTAACATAATGTCTCCAAGAGAATTTAGTCAATCCTATTTTTTATACCCTTGGAAAAAAATTGATTATGTGCTTGTAATTTTGCCCATATCTAAATTTCAAGAGTTAATCCCATCTCTTGAAAATTTTGCAATTGAAAAACGAATCATTGTGTGAATAAAACCTCGTAGAAATACTATAAAATCACTAAAAAATTATCACATACAATGAACTATATTGACTTTAACTTGAACAAAGCTTTCTTTACTCAAAGAAACAAATAGAGCTTGGCTCTAAAAACTCATACTAGCATGAAGATTACTGTCAATTACTGTATCCATGAAGATTTCTTTATGAAAAATATTTTATCAAATACAGTTGCATTTATTACAATTGAAATTTTGAAATCATCTAGACCCTTTAGTTACTGATGTCGAAATACTTGGGATTTGATGGATAATCATATTCCACGTGCAACTGCATCATCAAATTACATAACTTATTTCACTCTACCAACTATACTGTCAACAATTAATTTAGAGTAAAATGCAAAGACATGGATACAGTAAGCTAACGTACAAGATAATAGAACATAGAAGCTCTATTGAATTAACTTAAAATAACGGAGCGCTCTTTTTTCCTTTTTCTTTTTTTGGCCAATTTTATAAAGTAAAGTGGTATTTTTGCATTTTAAAAAGAAGAGAATACATAGCCTAAATAGAGTATATTCACTAGTAACAACAGATTAAAAGCTTTCTACAATTCTGAGTCATATAAAATGGATACATCTAATGGAATGTGGTTATTGACGTCGTTGTAATTATTGATAATACAGTACATACTTTTATTTTGCTTTTTCTTCTCATCGAAGTAATAGTGCAAGCACACAGACATAAAGCATGAGTTAAAAAATTTTAAATTATTAATATGTTAGGTGGATAGGCGAAGGTTGTTGTAAATCTAAATTTAAATTCATAGCTACAATTTAGAATAAATACTTAAAAGCTTATATTACATCCATATTCAACAGTTGTAAAATTAGACTGTCAAATAAGAAAATATAAAATGAAAAGATTATAGCCCATGGAGAAATAATGAAAATATACAAGGATGAAAAGTTCAGAGATCAAAATTAAAAAATTACCATGTCGATATTAAGCTTTTGTAAAGTAAATCACACTCAATACGTAGCTTCCATTATCTGTAACACTACCGCAAATGTAGAAACAAAAATTAATAAGACATCATAAAAGAGTTTTAGCTAGAGATCGAAGTACAAAATGGGAAAAACACAAAATGCAATTTTAGTCCTTGTATGGCCTTTCAAAAGTTGCTGCAATCTGTCATTAAAAGAAATTGATAATAATTAAAAATTTGAAACCAAAAAGTTGCTCCAATTTGTGATTAAGGGAACTGATAATAATTACAAATATGAACGCAGTAGTAAATGCCCCATCTTCCCAAGTGTATTAAGAAGAATTACACAGATTATATCTTTAATTAGTGTGGAGGTTGCATGTGGGACAAAAGAAAGATTGATCTACTGCAAAATTATGACCTGCCAAATCAAACCCCAAAATCATAAAAAAAATACACGAGTAAAACAAAAAGAATAATGAAAGAGTTTAGAGAAGATAATGAAAAATTGATTGAACTTTGTTGAGATAAAATCGGCTTCCTTTTTACTATTAGTATAGATGATAATAATAATAATAATAATAAAATCTTTTACTTTTCTTTGGTTGAGATTAATGTAAAAATTAGTTAATATTGTATTATGTTATTTGTACTTATTTTATTTCATGATAAGATTTACGTTATCTTTGTTGATAAAATATTGTAAGACTATAATATTTAGATTAATTTGATGCTACTGTATATTTTTTAGTCACCGAATTTGATGCTATTGTAACCACTACCACCGCTGCTGTTCCTCCTCTTCCCACCACCACCACCACCACCACCACTGCCGATCCTCCTCCTCCAACCACAACTACTGCTGTCGTTCCTCCTCCTCCAACCACCACTGCCATCATCGTCGATCCTCCTCCTCCAACCACCCCTACTGCCGCCATTCCTCCTCTTCCAACCACCACCGCCGATCCTCCTCTTCCTACCACCACCTCTGTCGCCGTTCCTCCTCCTCCCACCACCACCCCCGTCGCCGCTCCTCCTCCTCCTCCTCCTTCCACCACCTCTCCTCCTCCTCCTCCTCCTCCCACCACCTCTCCTCTTCCACGCCCCACCACCACCACCACCACCACCACCACCGTCATTCCTCCTCCCACCACCTCTCCTCCTCTTCCACGCCCTACCACCGCCACCACCGTCGTTCCTCCTCCCACCACCTCTCCTCCTCTTCCACACCCCTCCACCACCGTCATTCATCCTCTTCCACGCCCTACTACTACCACCACCATCATTCCTCCTCCTCCTCTTTCACACACCACCACTACCACTGCTACCGCTCCTCCTCTTCCACACACCGCCGACGCCGCCTCCGCCGCTCCTCCTGCTGCTCCCACCGCCACTCTTCCCACCACCACTTCCTCACCAGGTACGTATATAAGTTAATTTTTGCTTTATCTTTACACTCAGCAGGTACGTATATGATGTAATATAAGCTTTTAAGTATTTATTATTGATATAAATTTTAAATTATTAATATGTGAAAGCAATTAGGTAGGTCTTTGATTTGGTTTATGAAGCCAATAATTTTTAGTTTAAAAAATGTAGAATATAAAGTATTTCTTTTTAACTTATAATTGAAAGTCCTGCTTTAAAATTCACGTTCATCTATTTCATAATTTCATAATTTTGTTTTTTGATTTATATTTATGCATCTTATTTCCTTTATTATTTCATAGGGTTTTAATGGTAAATTTTACTTGTTAATCATCAATTATTGTTAATGCATTTCACGATTTGTGCACAACATTTTATATTCCAGATGATAATTAAATAGGGGTGTAGATGATAGGATAGTGCCCTGCAAGCCAGTTCTGTTAGCTTGTAATAGATCTATCCTGTATGAAACGATCTTTGATTTTATAATAATACGCATGTTTATTTATATATGTATAAGAATAAACAATGGCCAACTTCATCTTTCGCGAATACATTTAAGCGATTGGTTGAAACCCTTAGATTACATTTGACTATGGGACGATTCACTTCAGTACTGAGTGCAATCATGAAACAGTCTCAAAGGTCGTAATCTTAAATCTGTTCCAAGTCATAGATTCCTAAACGAGACAGGGTATCGTAGGAATCACCAAGACTTGTACAAGTATGCATGATTCACATGGAGTGAATTTGTAGTGTTTCATGAACAAGGAATTTGAGTCCAGTGCATACGAGTAGGTGGTTCAATGGAGGATTGAACGCATCGAACGACCCGAACAGAGAAACCCATTGTGGAAGCGCATGACGCATATCGGTGATGGGATGTTTCTCAAGGAATATAATAGTGTACGATTTAGTCCTTTGACTTGAGGTACTAGGGCGAATTCGGTGCATGAAAGTGCGTACTTAGATCTAGGTATAGGCCACGTAGCTTGGTCATAACATGCCTAGGTTGGGTGCGTATGGACATGTGCGCGAGTGGTTAGTACCGATATGGAATCTATTGACTCACCGTAATGGGTGAGAGAATTTCCTATACGATTCTTAGATAATATATCCAAGGATTCTGCGGCCGCAGTCGGTGACGGATTTGGAAAGGGGTTTCCAAATTTAGAAGGTCACAAAGGTATATTATCCTGAATTAGAAAGTATAGCTATCGAGACAAATTTAGAGGTGCCGATCAATTCACACACCCTAAGTCTTGATCGGGAATATTAGTCGATAGAAGGACCGTATGTACATGGCAATTATATGAGACGAGGTTCACAAATATCAATTCACCTGAAATTGGGCTTCATGGGCTTGTGGCTAGACATCGACCATGAAGTGTGGGTACTCCTGAATTAATAGAGGATTTAATTCTAGGAGTGGTTAATTAAAGGTTGTTTAATTAACCGGAACAATTTATTGTTCATAAATTAAATCACGAGGGATTCGTGGGCCTGCTGCCAGTTGATGGTGAACCCAGAGGGTCACACACAATACAATTGGACGGTGACTGTTATAAAAGGACATGAAAGGAATTAATTGATTTAAAGGTAATTAAATCAATTAAATGAATTAAAAGTATTTAATTCAAGTGGGAGATTAATTAATTGGCTAACTTAATTAATAATTGAGTTGCTAGTTAATTAAAAGAAATATTGATTTAATTGGACTGGGCATTTAATTAAAGTAGTTAATTAAATGGAGGATTGCAAGACATGGGCTTCTATTAATTAAAGCCCATAAGGAGTCTTGCAAACCCTAGGTCAGAAGGAGTCTATAAAAGGGGAACTACATGAGCTTAAAAGCTAACACCCTAAGAGAAAAACCCTAGCCTCCCTCTGCCTAAAAGCGCCGCCCCCTCTCCAAGCTAGAAACCCTAGCTGCCAGCCGCCGCCGCCACCATAAGCCGCCGCCACTGTGTTGCCGTGAGCTCCCTGGTGCCGCCGCCGCCGTGATCTCCCCTTCCATTGTATTAGATCTTGATTTGTCAAGAGATCTCATACAATCCTTCAATAACAAATCTCCTGCATCGAGTTCTGAGCCTAAGATCTTGAGGTGTTGCCAGAATCCAATTGGTGTGGACTATCCCTGGAGGTGAGACACTTGGATCACTCCTGTGAACCGGATCAGAATCAGAATCGAAGACCGGAGGTTTCCACCACCTTGCCTGTGGTGAGGTATATCGCAAAAACCCCCTTTGTTAATTCATTGTGTGCGTTTTTGTTTAAGTTTTTGTATACATAATATGGAGACATCTTTTATGGGACCATTGGATACCTCGAAAAATTTTAAATTCCGCACTTTGTTGTCTGACAAATCGAGCTATATCCCAACAGTGGTATCAGAGCCAACTCCATTATTATTATACAAAAGCCTGAACATAATTGTGTTCACCGTATATGTTTAATTATATGTATGAGAACACGTGATAATTATGTTCTGTAAGTTGATTCTTGCTTGTTATGACTAGATCTATCAATGGGTAAAACTGCTTTTCTAGATCTGTGCCGTTTTTATAGTTTTTGAAAACTTCAGGACTTTTGAGGCAGAAATCGCAAATCAGGGTTTTTGGGGGCTGAAAATTCGAAATTTTTGAAATCTGAAAATCTGAAAATTCTGGACTGTTTTTGCAATTCTGGTCGCACAGTTTTTGGGGTCGTTTTGCAATTTCTGAAAACTTAGGGGCTGTTTTGCAATTACCGAAACTTGAGGGGTCAATTTGAAAAATCGAAAATTTTCAAAAATTCAAAATTTTATTTTCTGGTCTGCTGCCCGAAACTGCCCAGGGGTGTTTTTGTAACTTTTTAAAAGTTTTGGGGTCAAAGTGCAATTTTCGAAAGTTGAGGGGCCGAAAATGCAATTTTCAAAAGTTGAAAAAACAGATTCTGAAATTGAGCAGAAAATTAATTTTTGTTTACCCGGATGTTTATTTTGTCATAATTAGTAGTGACTAAAAAGCAAGAATCATAGGAATTAGTTTTAAAAGGATGTTTTAAAATTAAGATAGAAGAAAGTAAAAGATGTTTACATGTTTCTTGCTCTACGTGAACTGTTTACGTGGTTTTCGATCGAGACGAGCCTTGACCTTAGGGTAGATGTGATTGGTTTAATTTATTGCTTGGTTTTTATTGGGCCTGCGAGCCTATTATTATTTTTGGGCCACTTTGAGCCTTTGTAATAGATTAGGGCTTTACTGCTTTCCTAGTTTAGGATGGAGGCCCATTTACAAGCAAGGTGGGAGCCCAAGAAGATAAGAAGGCCATGTATGCATGGTACAATGTGTAATAGCATAGGGCCTGTTTGAGAACCCTTTAGATTGACCAATTGGGCCAACATCATTGGCTCGATGATGGCCCACATAGGAGGCTCCCGATCGAAAACATATTGTGGTAGTATGCATGCTAGGCTTGTATGGCTTTTATTTATTTGTCGATTTATATTTGGCTACGCGCTAGAATCTAGATCGTAATAAAAGATAAAGCATAACTGAATCGGTGAGATCTCGAGGAGAGTTAGCATAACTTTCAAAACCAGAAACCCCCTCTCGAATTAAATATTAAGTCATATTGGATTAAAATAAAATGAAGTATTTATATAAATCCAAGCCTTCCATCAATAGGAACTAACGTATGTTGTCTACTTATCGATAGAGGTGATCCAGAGTCTGGCACCCGAGTCGAAGAAAGGGACAATACGTGAAATTCCTTGACTCCTGTTTTAACTAAACATGACAAGGGTGAGGACTGGTCGGGATGTGAGGATCGACCGATAACTAGTTACGGAGAACTCACGACCGGGCCCGTTGCTCATCACGATTGATGGGTTAGACTTAACGATTAGTAACACTTATGATGTAGCAGTGCTAGATAAGTGCGAAAGCCGAGGCAAAATAAGCTTGAAGGTTGTGGAGTAACACAATTGGTAAAATGTATACCTACCTGGAGAATTGGTTGTATGGCCACGAGTCGTGGGTGCAATTAATTGCTGCTGGGACGTCAAGACCTACTAGGAATTAGAATTCCCGAGCAATCAAAGGGGTGATTGTTTCGATAAAATAGTGGGAGAACTTTTTCGAAAATAAGTCCAAATTCGATAATTATAAGTATTAGGCATAAGATCAGTTAGCTTAATGTTGTCTTCTTTCCAATTGTAGATATTAAGTACAATGTCTAAGAATCCATTATCTGTTATCCTCGACGCAAACAAATTGAATGGCTCAAACTTTGTTGACTGGCTGAGAAATCTCAGAATCGTCCTCGACTCCGAGCGACGTAGCTATGTGCTCGATACACCCATGCCTGCTGCACCCGCAGCACGAGCTACTGAGGAACAACGAACCGCCCATGCTAAAAGGGTTGATGATGATCTTCAGGTTCGATGTCTCATGCTAGCCTCGATGTCGAATGAACTGCAGAAACAGCATGCTGCTATGCCGCTTGCTAGAGAGATACTTCTCCACCTCCAGCAGATGTTTGGAGAGAGGTCTCGTACCGAAAGGTTCGCAACCACTAAGGAGTTGTTTTATCTCAAGATGGCTGAGGGAAGCAGTGTCAAGGATCACTGTCTACGCTTCATCAACCTGGTTGAAAAACTAGGGCGATTGGAAGTAGACTTGCACGCTGATCTTAGCACTGACCTCCTTCTCCATTCGCTGCCCCGTTCTTTTGACCAGTTCGTGTTGAACTTCAACATGGAGGATAGAACCCTCGCTCTTCACGAACTGACCAATTTGTTGGTAACGGCAGAATCGACTCTCAAGAAAGAGAAGCCGGTAATGATTGCACACCAATCGAAGGCTGCAAAGCCCAAGAGAGGTAAGAAGAAGAAGAAGGTAGTTTCTTCGAAGGCAATCAAAAAGGTGGTTGAAAAGAAGCGCAAGAGCCCAGAAGACGAATGTTTCCACTGCAAGAAAGCAGGGCACTGGAAAAGGAACTGCCCAGACTACCTAAAGATGAAATTGGTAGCCAAAGGTATTTTCTTGGTTGAAGTTAATATTTCTATTAACTGTGCATCGTGGGTGTTAGACACCGCAGCAGGTTCTCATATCTGCAATGATTTGCAGGTGATGGGAGCAGTAAGATACCTGAAGCCCGGGGATAGAATCCTGCGTTTTGGAAACGGTGCTAGGATCGCCGCTGAGGCTATTGGGGACGTCGAATTGGTTTTAGGAAATTTTACTTTGGTTTTAAGGGATTGTCTGTACGTACCAACAATAATTAAGAACATCATTTCTATACCAATGCTAGACATTGATGGTTTTAATTTTTCCATTCAAAATGGATCTTTATGCATATTTAAAGGTGGTTTAATGTATGCTTGTGGTACTTTGATGGATGGTCTTTATTCCCTAGAACCTGTTAAATCCGACGTTATGCACATTCAATCTAGAAAAAGAAAATATGATAATCAAACTCCACAACTTTGGCACGCTAGACTTGGACATATTTCCAAGAGTAGGATCCAAAAGTTGGTTTCCTCTAAGGCTCTTGAAATAAAGAACTTGGATGAACTCCCAACTTGCGAATCTTGTCTCAAAGGAAAGATGACCAAATCACCCTTCACAGGGAATCCTGAGCGAACCAAACAAACATTGGATTTAATCCATACTGACGTTTGTGGACCATTGAGTGTCAATGCGAGAGGAGGATTCTCTTACTTCGTAACATTCACCGACGATTTTAGTCGTTATGGATATGTGTATCTCATGAAACACAAATCCGAAACTTTTGAGAAATTCAAAGAGTTTCGAATGGAAGTTGAGAATCAACTTGGACATAGTATTAAAGCACTTCGGTCTGATAGAGGTGGTGAGTACTTAAGCCAAGAATTCCTTGATTATCTAAAAGAGAATGGAATTCTCGCCCAGCGAACTCCCCCTAGGACGCCCCAACTCAATGGAGTGTCCGAGCGGAGGAACCGAACTTTGTTAGACATGGTTCGTTCCATGATGAGCTTTGCTGACCTTCCCTTTTCGTTTTGGGGCTTGGCCCTATTAACTGCATCGAAGATATTAAACATAGTACCTTCGAAGTCAGTGCCAACAACGCCGTACCAAGTATGGTATGGTAAGGCACCCGTGTATTCGTACTTACGAGTATGGGGATCTCCTGCGTATGTAAAGAACAAAAAGGGAGATAAGCTAGATAGTAGATCTAGTTTGTGCAAATTTGTGGGGTATCCAAAGGAATCCATTGGATACCTGTTCTTCGATCCTAAAGAACGTAATACGTTCGTATCTAGGAACGCCCACTTCTTGGAAGAGGATTTCCTCTCCAACCGAAATGGGACAATCGTAGAACTTGATGAAGTCCAGGAATCGGACCCATCCTCACAAACAGTGGGAGCTGAACCAGAATTTACTGAACCTACTAGTACACCTACTCTTCGAAGGTCTGATCGAATTCGTAAGGAGCCAGAGCGATTTGGTTTCATTCACGAAAACGAAAGAGGTGATAATGATCCAAGGACCTATCAAGAAGCGATGTCAGACATAGACTCGGGTGCGTGGCTCGAAGCCATGCAATCCGAAATGGATTCCATGCATTCCAACAAGGTTTGGACCTTGGTCGATCCACCTGAGGGAACTATCCCTGTAGGATGCAAATGGATCTTCAAGCGTAAGCTTGGAATGAATGGAGAGGTTTTAACTCACAAGGCACGCTTAGTGGCGAAGGGGTATTCTCAAAGGCCTGGAATAGACTATGAGGAAACCTTCTCTCCCGTAGCGATGTCCAAATCCATTCGGATATTGCTTGCCATTGCCGCATGGCATGACTATGAGATATGGCAAATGGACGTAAAGACCGCCTTCCTCAATGGAGACATTGACAAGGAGATCTTTATGCAACAACCTGAAGGTTTTGCGTCCAAAGGGAGTGAGCACAAATTGTGTAAACTTCAAAGGTCAATATATGGCCTCAAACAGGCATCCCGAACCTGGAACATACGATTTGATGAGACAGTCAAGGCATTTGGCTTCATCAAAAATGTATATGAACCTTGTGTGTACAAGAAGAATAGTGGGAGTTCGATACAATTCATTGTTTTGTACGTCGATGACATTTTGCTAATCGGAGACGATATCAAGATGTTAGCGCAGACTAAAGCGTGGTTATCCGCGCAGTTCTCTATGAAAGATATGGGAGACGCATCTTACGTATTGGGAATACGTATCTATAGGGATAGATCGAAGAAGATGATAGGACTCTCCCAATCTCAGTACATTAACACAATCTTGAAAAGATTCAAGATGGAAGAATCCAAGAGAGGATTGCTTCCAATGAGACATGGTATCTCTCTTTCTAAGTCTATGTGCCCTACAACTGACGAAGAAAAGACGAGAATGTCTCTCATACCTTATGCCTCTGCTATAGGGAGCATAATGTATGCGATGTTGTGTACTCGACCAGACATAGCACATGCTCTAAGTGTAACGAGCCGCTATCAGTCAAATCCAGGCGAAGAGCACTGGACTGCCGTAAAAGCAATCCTAAAGTACCTGCGAAGGACTAAGGATATGTTTTTGGTCTACGGTGGTAGTGGAGAACTGAAACTTGAAGGATTCACTGATGCAAGTTTCCAGTCTGATGTGGATGACTTCAAATCCAACTCTGGATACATATTCCGCATCAATGGTGGAGCGGTCAGTTGGAAAAGCTGTAAACAGTCTACCACTGCCGACTCAACCACAGAAGCAGAATATATTGCAGCATCAGATGCAGCAAAAGAAAGTGTATGGATGAAAAACTTCATTCAAGAACTGGATGTTGTTCCTAGCATTGCTGAACCTGTAGTCGTCTTCTGTGACAACAACGGGGCGATAGCTCAAGCGAAGGAGCCGAGATCACACCATCAATCCAAACACGTACAGAGGAAATACCACGTGATCAGGGAGATCATGGGTAGAGGTGACATGCACATGGAGTATGTCAAATCGGAAGACAACGTAGCTGACCCACTAACTAAGCCACTTTCACAAAAGGCGTTCGATAGTCATCTAGAGAAGATGGGACTTAGAACCATAGGTGAATGGCTTTAGGGCAAGTGGGAGATTGATAGGATAGTGCCCTGCAAGCCAGTTCTGTTAGCTTGTAATAGATCTATCCTGTATGAAACGATCTTTGATTTTATAATAATACGCATGTTTATTTATATATGTATAAGAATAAACAATGGCCAACTTCATCTTTCGCGAATACATTTAAGCGATTGGTTGAAACCCTTAGATTACATTTGACTATGGGACGATTCACTTCAGTACTGAGTGCAATCATGAAACAGTCTCAAAGGTCGTAATCTTAAATCTGTTCCAAGTCATAGATTCCTAAACGAGACAGGGTATCGTAGGAATCACCAAGACTTGTACAAGTATGCATGATTCACATGGAGTGAATTTGTAGTGTTTCATGAACAAGGAATTTGAGTCCAGTGCATACGAGTAGGTGGTTCAATGGAGGATTGAACGCATCGAACGACCCGAACAGAGAAACCCATTGTGGAAGCGCATGACGCATATCGGTGATGGGATGTTTCTCAAGGAATATAATAGTGTACGATTTAGTCCTTTGACTTGAGGTACTAGGGCGAATTCGGTGCATGAAAGTGCGTACTTAGATCTAGGTATAGGCCACGTAGCTTGGTCATAACATGCCTAGGTTGGGTGCGTATGGACATGTGCGCGAGTGGTTAGTACCGATATGGAATCTATTGACTCACCGTAATGGGTGAGAGAATTTCCTATACGATTCTTAGATAATATATCCAAGGATTCTGCGGCCGCAGTCGGTGACGGATTTGGAAAGGGGTTTCCAAATTTAGAAGGTCACAAAGGTATATTATCCTGAATTAGAAAGTATAGCTATCGAGACAAATTTAGAGGTGCCGATCAATTCACACACCCTAAGTCTTGATCGGGAATATTAGTCGATAGAAGGACCGTATGTACATGGCAATTATATGAGACGAGGTTCACAAATATCAATTCACCTGAAATTGGGCTTCATGGGCTTGTGGCTAGACATCGACCATGAAGTGTGGGTACTCCTGAATTAATAGAGGATTTAATTCTAGGAGTGGTTAATTAAAGGTTGTTTAATTAACCGGAACAATTTATTGTTCATAAATTAAATCACGAGGGATTCGTGGGCCTGCTGCCAGTTGATGGTGAACCCAGAGGGTCACACACAATACAATTGGACGGTGACTGTTATAAAAGGACATGAAAGGAATTAATTGATTTAAAGGTAATTAAATCAATTAAATGAATTAAAAGTATTTAATTCAAGTGGGAGATTAATTAATTGGCTAACTTAATTAATAATTGAGTTGCTAGTTAATTAAAAGAAATATTGATTTAATTGGACTGGGCATTTAATTAAAGTAGTTAATTAAATGGAGGATTGCAAGACATGGGCTTCTATTAATTAAAGCCCATAAGGAGTCTTGCAAACCCTAGGTCAGAAGGAGTCTATAAAAGGGGAACTACATGAGCTTAAAAGCTAACACCCTAAGAGAAAAACCCTAGCCTCCCTCTGCCTAAAAGCGCCGCCCCCTCTCCAAGCTAGAAACCCTAGCTGCCAGCCGCCGCCGCCACCATAAGCCGCCGCCACTGTGTTGCCGTGAGCTCCCTGGTGCCGCCGCCGCCGTGATCTCCCCTTCCATTGTATTAGATCTTGATTTGTCAAGAGATCTCATACAATCCTTCAATAACAAATCTCCTGCATCGAGTTCTGAGCCTAAGATCTTGAGGTGTTGCCAGAATCCAATTGGTGTGGACTATCCCTGGAGGTGAGACACTTGGATCACTCCTGTGAACCGGATCAGAATCAGAATCGAAGACCGGAGGTTTCCACCACCTTGCCTGTGGTGAGGTATATCGCAAAAACCCCCTTTGTTAATTCATTGTGTGCGTTTTTGTTTAAGTTTTTGTATACATAATATGGAGACATCTTTTATGGGACCATTGGATACCTCGAAAAATTTTAAATTCCGCACTTTGTTGTCTGACAAATCGAGCTATATCCCAACAGTAGAATTATAGTGGATTTCTTAATTTCGGTTTAAATTGACTTCTGTGATGTGTGATGGTATTGTCTTCAAACTTTCGTATATGAGCATATTTTCATAAGTCATTTGTGCAATATGTGTGGATAAATTTTAAAAAACAACATGCTTAATTTAAACATGTTCATAAGAAATTAGATATATGCATAGGACTAGAACTCATCTTGAAAGCATCGAATGATGTGAACTATTAATGTTAATGGTATTGTCGTTTCTGAAGGATGTTGTAAATCTAAATTTAAATTCATAGCTACAATTTAGAATAAATACTTAAAAGCTTATATTACATCCACATTCAATAGTTGTAAAATTAGAATGTCAAATAAGAAAATATAAAATGAAAAGATTATAGACCATGGAGAAATAATGAAAATATATAAGGATGAAAAGTTCAGAGATCAAAATTAAAAAATTACCAAGTCGATATTAAGCTTTTGTAAAGTAAATCACACTCAATACGTAGCTTCCATTATCTGTAACACTAGCAAATGTAGAAACAAAAATTAATAAGACATCATAAAAGAGTTTTAGCTAGAGATCGAAGTACAAAATGGGAAAAACACAAAATGCAATTTTAGTCCTTGTATGGCCTTTCAAAAGTTGCTGCAATCTGTCATTAAAAGAAACTGATAATAATTAAAAATCTGAAACCAAAAAGTTGCTCCAATTTGTGATTAAGGGAACTGATAATAATTACAAATATGAACGCAGTAGTAAATGCCCCATCTTCCCAAGTGTATTAAGAAGGATTACACAGATTATATCTCTAATTAGTGTGGAGGTTGCATGTGGGATAGAAAAGATTGATCTACTGCAAAATTATGACCTGCCAAATCAAACCCCAAAATCATTGAAAAAATACACGATTAAAACAAAAGAATAATGAAAGTGTTTTCCTTTTGGTTGAGATTTATGTAAAAATTTGTTAATATTGTCTTCTGTTAATTTTGAATTCAAGGTAATATGTTAGTCTAGCTAAAAACATTTAAAAGAATGAAAAATTAATCTAGCATAAAACATTTAAAAGAAACAAAAATAGCATAAATCATATAACACAGTAGAAGGAAAATAGCAAAACATATTTAAAAACGGAAGTGACTATCAGGCGTCGAACCTGAACCAACTTGGTACTACAGCAATACACTAGCCACTAGACCATTAAAACTAGTTTGGGTCTATATTCCCACCGATTTAAAATTGGTGGGAACTTATGTTCCCACCGAACTAACGTTGGGAATTTCGGTTGGAATGTTGCGGTCGGAATTCGGTGGAAATCCGATAATGTGGCTTAATAAAAATTGGAAGTCACGATCAAGGGCTGAACAAGAGGGTTTCGATTGGGGGAGGGGGCGAGTTTTTTTAATAGCAAACTCATTATTATTTTTGTGCCGTGATAAAATGAAATGAAGTAATGATATCTTTTTATTCAATTGAAGGTGAAAAAATATAGTACTAATATTTTTTAAGAATCCATTTAACAAATGATTTAAGGAATTAATCAAACATAGAAACATTTTATAACAAAATTTCAATTTTGTAAAAAAAATTCTATAAACGTACCAAAATTTACACTAAAATTCCTATTTTTTTTGTACTGCTTTTAATGTTCTTGAGTGCATTTATAAAAATTAAATATTTTTATCATAATATATTTACATTTTCAATTCAAGGTAATATGTTAGTCTAGCTAAAAAACATTTACAAGAAAGAAACAGTTAAAAGAATGAAAAATTAATCTAGCATAAAACATTTAAAAGAAAAAAAATAGCATAAAACATATACGGAAGTGACTATCAGGCGTCGATCCTGAACCAACCTGGTATTACAGCAATACACTAGCCACTGGACCATTGAAACTGGTTTAGGTCTACATTCCCACCGAACTAATCGTTGGAAATTTCGGTTGGAATATTGTCGGTCGGAATTTCGGTGGAAATCCGATAATGTGGCGTAATAAAAATTGGAAGTCCCGATCAAGGGCGGAACTAGAGGGTTTCGATTTGGGGGGGGGGGGGGTGTGGCGAGACTTTTTTAATAGCAAACTCATTATTATTTTTATGCCCTGATAAAATGAAATAAACTAATGATGTCTTTTAATTCAATAAAAGGTGAAAAAATATAATGCTAAATTTTTAGAAATATTTTATAACATAAATTCAATTCTACGGAAAAAAATGCTATAAAAGTACCAAAATTAACACTAAATTTACTCTTTTCTTTTGTACTGCTTTTGATTTTCTTGAGTGCATTTATGAAATAAAATTTTTTTTTATCATAATATATTTACATTTTCGATTCAAGGTAATATGTTAGTCTAGCTATAGAACATTTACAAGAAAGAAACAGTTAAAACAATGAAAATTTAATCTAGCATAAAACATTTAAAAGAATCAAAAATAGCATGAACTATATAATTCAGAAGAAGGAAATAGCAAAACATATTTAAAAGGAGAAAAGTGACTATTAGGCGTCGAACTTGAACCAACTTGGTACTACAACAACACACTAGCCACTGGACCATTAGAAGTGGTTTAGGTCTATATTCCCACCGATTTAAAATTGGTGGGAATTTATATTCCCACCGAACTAATCGTTGGGAATTTCGGTAGGAATATTGTCGGTCGGAATTTCAATGGAAATCCGATAATGTGGTGTAACAAAATTGGAAGTCCCGATCAAGGGCGTAACTAGAGGGTTTCGATGGAGGGGGGGACAAGATTTTTTTAATAGCAAACTCATTATTATTTTTATGCCCTGATAAATTGAAATAAATTAATGATGTATTTTTATTTAATAAAAGGTTAAAAAATTATAGTGCTAATTTTTTAAAAACATTTTATAACATAAATTTAATTCTGTGAAAAACAAATGCTATAAAAGTACCAAAATTAACACTAAAATTCCTCTTTTTCTTTGGTACTGCTTTTAATTTTCTTGGCTGTATTTATAAAATTAAATATTTCTATCATAATATATTTACATTTTCAATTCAAGGTAATATGTTAGTCTAGCTAAAAAACATTTACAAAAAGGAAACTGTTAAAATAATGAAAAATTAATCTAGCATAAAACATTTAAAAGAAAAAAAATAGCATAAAACATATAATGCAGTAGAAGAAAAATAGCAAAACATATTTGAAAAAACATATTTAAAAAAACATAAGTGACTATCAGGTGTCGAACTTGAACTAACTTGATACTACCGCAATACACTAGCCACTACACCATTATTTCTTCTTTACAATATTTACAATAATAATATTACATATATACACTTAATTCGAATTATTCTTGGGGGGCGGCAACCCCCAGCCTCTTAGGTGGTCCGCCCCTGGTCCCAATGCTTTTAGAATATCATATTCCAATATATTTCTTGTCATAATGGATATTTGAAATAATTCTCAACTCTTAATAATGCAAAACTAGAATTGATTTTGGATAATACTTTAAAAATCTACACCTAAATTTTTTTAATTAAAATTTTCAGATATTATACACTTTGAAATAATTTTTATTGCTCATAACGAAATTTATTGTTCATTATTCAAATTTAGGGGATAAAGTACTCGAGGTGATTAGATGCATAATACACGGCGGGAAAGATGTGTTGCTTGGCAGCTTGATGATATTGGCAGCTTCAGTCGCCTCTGATACGACCACACGTGGAATAATGTCTCTTGGAAGCGCAGCTGTCATTTGGGGAGCTTGTCAACTCTGGTTCGCAGTAAGTAATCTTTCATACCAAAATAGAGTTATTACTTTCCATGATCAATCTTTATAAGAATCTTCTAAATCTATTACATTTACAGACATGGGAGCTATATCGTAGTCCTGTTGACCAAGAAGACAACTACGTAAAGACCTTCGGTAAGAGAACTAGATACTACATTCATCAGTTGGTATCCGTAGTATCGTATATTCTATTTGGCATGATTCCTCTGATAGCTTATTGCTACGTATTGGACACCACGAGCATGTGGAAGAAGGCGTTGATAGCAGCTGTGATGACTTATCCTTTGATACTACTGATATGGATTGGGAGGGTGGTTATGGAGAAGCCCCCCAGGCCTCATTTGCCTGTAGTAGTCATCATTTTTATGAGTGTTATAGTATCGGGATGTATATATTTAATTAATGTATTGCAACCACTAATGCGACCTTGATTACTATTCTTGTATTAACTCGATATTGTACGATTTTAAAGAATTTTTTCATACGTGAGTTTGATAATCAGTTGAATTGTTAATTGTTGGGTAGTATTTTGGTTAAAACTAAGAAAACAAAAAAAATCGAGGAAGTATTATGGTTTAGTAGTATTTAGATTTTTTAGGTTTTAATAAAATCTAGAATTTAATGATACTATCTTTAAACATGTAATAACCCACGCTTTTGAGTAATAGTAATAATATTTAATACTTGTGGCTTGATGAATCTGGTGACCACTGATAAGTGTTGAATTGTTGAGATTGTTTTCTGATACTCATAATTACATGAAGTTGCTTTTTTTTTTGTGTTGCTAAATCTCGTTGTTTCTCTTCTTTCTCATAGGAAATAATATGATTTCTTTACATTCGGTAAATGTTGCATTAACATTATTTGACACCTTAAAACAAAACAAGAATCATTCAATCCCATAAGAAATTTTCTTCTTTCACTTTCAAAATTCTTAATCCTCCACAAGTTTTAATTCATCTCATAGTTTTGTATAATAAGTAGAGATAAAATCTTGGTTTTGTTTTAATTCTACAATGGAACATTGAGTTTGATAGTAATGAAAAAAATAACCTTGTGAGATTCGTTCTTGCAAAACTGTCCAGATTTTAGATGAAGTTTCCAGGTAAATCCTACTATTAGCAATTTCAGGACTCAATGAATTATATAGTTCCACGATAGAACCATACTGGTACAACATTGTCAGGTTGATGATATGGATCAGCCTCACTTTGTTTAGGTATGGTGTCTTTCCTGATTCCCAGCTTATGTTTGGCACGGAGACTCGTCAACGTTGACCGCCTTAACAGTATGATTGTTATCGGGTTAGACTTTTTCCGCTCGACTTTTTTTTTTTATCGAAAATCCGGTCAAAATATGAAATTTATGACGAATTTTATGAGACATCCATCGAAATGTGTTGTCGAAAATTTGCATGTTTATAGTAGACACTGTATATTACATGTAAGATATTGGCGGAAGCTTTGGAGTACGAAGAAGTTATAGGTGGACATGGAGATGGGATGAAAATTAGGAATAATATGCAGTGTAAAAATAAATAGGGGGTAAAATTGTAAGATTAACTTAGCTCCCTTCATACTACTATATTAATCAATTGTTCCATTCATGCACCTCGTATGGTATAGATAAAAATAAATCAGACGAAATAAAATACTCCATTCGACCCATTTATTTTGCTCTTTTTGTTACAGTACTCGTTCAAACTTTTTAATTTTTTAAGTGACTTATCATGTTAAATTATTTACATTTTTGTGTATTAAACCATTTAATTATTAATATATATGGTATCATATGATATTATCAACTTATTAATGAAATATATTAATTAAATTATTTATTATATTTTTCAATAAATTTAGTCAAATTGACTGGTCAACTGTATCAATTGAGCAAAATAAATGAGACCTAGGAGGAAGTTTATTTTTCTTAATACATATTTTTTAAATATATTTCATGGTAAAACATTACATATCAAGTGAAGCATCATATTTCAATGTATAATATCAATCATTTCGTCTATCACTTTTTTTTTTTCTAAAAGACATTGATTTGTTACCACTTACTTTATACCTTCAAACACTAATATCCAAACTCAATCTAAATGTGATTTCAAATGATTTTTCGAACAACCCAAATCAATTTTTTGAAAATAAAAACTCAAAAAAAATCGATGCAAAACCTTGCCAAGAAAATTATTGGGAATTTCTTTTTTAGTGCCCTAGTTTGGAAAATTAAAAGATTTATCTTTTATACCACTTACGCTGTTTGTTTGACGAAAAAATACACACCACTTCAGATCAGGGCCGACCCTACACTTTTTGAGGTCCTAGGCGAAAACTAAAATTGGGGCTCTACATAGTAAAAAATATTTTTTGTAATTTCTTTTTAGGGTGAAATACAATTTTCCCCCTTAAAGTATGGAAGTGGTACCCCTAAAGTATCAATTGTAACACACCACTTCAGATCAGGGCCGAACCTAGACTTTTTGAGGTCCTAGGCGAAAACTAAAATTAGGGCTCTACATAGTAAAAAATATTTTTTTTTAATTTCTCTTTAAGATGAAATATAGTTTTCCCCCTTAAAGTATGGGAGTGGTACCCCTAAAGTATCATTTGTAACACTGACTCCCCTCTATTATAGTTTTGTAGTTTTTATTCCAGAAATATCCCCGCCCCTTTCATAAATAAAAATATCTTTATTAATTTATAAAAATAAAATTGTTTCTTTATTAATTTTAAATTCATTCATCCACCAAAAAACATTATGTTTTAATTTCTTATTTTTTACCATACTTTTTTTAATCTCAAATTTTCTTCTCCATTCTAGTCTCATTTTTTTTAACAAAAAGAAACTAAATAAATGAAGAAATTAAAATTTATATTGTTTGGTAAATGGATGATTCATAATTAATAAAAAAAATTGATGAAGAAATAAAAACATAATATAGCTTGGTATCAACCGTGAATTTTGCGAAAAGTATTCGAAGGAGAATTACTCAATATTTTCAATAATAATTCATACCAAAAATAAATGAGATAATTATCACCAAATAAAAACATAGAAAAATATACAGAAAAAAATTGAGATAGAAATATAAAAAAATGAAACATAAAATAAAGAAAACAAATTGAAACATAAATCAAGAAAAAAATGAGACGAAAATAAAGAAAAAAAGTTTGAGACTGTAAAACAGAAGGAAATCGAAAAAATGAAGAAATTGAAATACAATATTATTTGGTGGATAGATGAATTCATAATTAACATAAATAATTTTGGATAAATTAATAAAGTAACAATGTATATGTTTCAAAATGGACGAGGAATGAAATTTTTAATACTATAACATAGGGGGAGGGGGTAAGTATTACAATTGATACTATAAGGGGTTAACTAGTACCAACCCCATACTTTAAGGGGAAAAATTGTATTTCACTTTTATTTTATTTTATTTGAATAGATACTAAACTACTGACCAAATATTCAAATACTAGTTTTTTAGGTAATGTGACCAGTTTTCTCAAATTTTCTTGTGACAGCTGACATTATTTATCGTAAATAGGTTCTTACTAGTTTTAGATTTGATAAACTTCTTTTGGTGGAAGTTGTTATGTTATGAGTATAGTGAATATATTATCTATAAAGAATGCATGTATTTGGGTGTGAGTTCAATACTTTAGTCTAAAAGAGCAATATCCACAAATGAAATATATATTAAGTTTGAATTTCTTGATCGTAGGATGAGGAAAAAAAAAAAGAAGAATTATAAATTGAAAATCCAAAATTTGGTCAAGAGAAATCTATAAGAAGAGTAGAAATAGTAAGGACACTACTAGCATAACAGCCCTTTTATCACAGTCCACTTGTACAGCCAGTAGAATATGAGAAAAATTATTTGAAGAAGTAACCTGTTACACAGGTAATAGGTAACACAACTAAGTTTGAAAGCATTAAATAAGGCAGTACAAAAGGCTGTGAAAAAATGGGCTATATAATCATTTTCCATCTGATTTATTGGAAAAGGAGGAGAGGAAATAATCGATGTCAGGTTTCTTTTAAATGACGTTTATAATTCCTAAGATTTTTTCTTCTTTTTTAATTTATGAATCATAAATGGGCTGCGGTTAGTAGATATATCTAATGCATTATTTAATATTTGTTTCCACTTTCCAGTAGTCTACAAAGGCCCATTTGGCATGATTTGGTAAGACGAATCATAGTCTGGGGCCTCTGGGCGTTGCAGTTCACAATTGGGTTGTTATTTAACTTTTTATTAATGGACTAACCTCTATATATAATTAGATTGGTCCCAAGCCGGCCCTGCTCCCGAAGACTTAATTTTGTGTGTGTTTGCAAGTTATGTAAAATTGTATTCTTCCATATATATATATATATGCCTACCAACAGGTGATTGGTCTAGTGGAAGGGACTAGTCACTATAAAGTAGCGGACTCAGGTTCGAATCCCTGTTGGGAGAGGTACCCACTTAATGTGCCCGACCCGCATCGAGAGGGATTAAACCCTTGGGAAACAAAAAAAAATATATATATATATATATGGCTTTTCTCTCCTAATAATTTTACTAGGAATAGGAGTTTAAGTCTAATCTCTTTTCCTACATAGACCATGATCGTTTTAATTAGAAGATCAAGTCTTCTAATTAATTAATGCTTCATTCCAAATTAAATTAATTGAGGTTTTATTTAATTTCACGATTAAATAACCTAATTAATTAATCACTTTCTCATTTAATTAAATTAGACTTCAAGTCTATTTAATTAAATATTCATAGAATTAATTAAATCTAATTTAATTAATTATCTTACAAAATAAATTCCAATTTAATTTATGATCTCGATCCAATTTCAATCGGATCTCGTATGCTCCAATTGGTTCGACCCAGTCGTTTTTCGTTTCTTTGCTCTCACTTCGTGTGTATGATGTATGCTCTCGTAGGTTCACCACATAATTGACCGTGGGTTGTATTAAATATTTATTAAATTACTCGAGTATTAAATGCTCTAAATCAATTGAACACTTTGTCAACTCATCATTCCAAAATAGCACCCCTGTCAATTTGAAAATTCTCCCACACTCCAAGGTCGATGTCTGACCACAAACCCATGAAGCCCAATCACAAGTGAATTAATTCAATGAACTTTTCAAACATTTACAAATTTTATATATGACATGATCTCTCCATCAATCTATCTCATAGTCGAGACTTAAGGGTATGGACTTATCAGCGGTTCCTCTTTTCTTCGTTTTGATTTCATATACTCTGATACGAAAATAATTCTCTTTGACTTAATCTTTATGAGCTACTTTCATAAAATTGTCAGATACCTTGGCTAGGGATTTTACTATAATTAATTTCTCATAGAAATCCATAGGAGAAGCTCTCAACCTATCAAGTCTGGTCAATGGATGCTTTGTTGAATGTGAATCCTCAAAGACATTCTGGTAATCTCCATCCGGTCAAAACTCACATCAAAGTATAGATGTTCTCGTACCAGATAAATCCTATCACCACAAGTATTAGGGATCGTACCTCATATCCTATTGTAAATCGAAATAACTTCAATCCCGGTATGCAACTACCGCTTCCATGGTGAATTATTTCCTAATTGGGGTATTCAGTGCATTTACCATCCAACAAGTCACCCACTTATATGTCTCAACTATCTCAGTCATGCTCGTGGACCCCCAATGTTCTCCAGTTCATTGGAGTATACACATTAGTGAGAGTGTAACCGAATCTAATGATATCCTATCTCGATTGGATTCTACGACTCTTAAATATGCTCTAGATTACAGAGTTAGAGACCAATCTATTGGTTGTCTCATAGCCATGTGATCTTAGGACTTCTATCCTTATACGTAGATAATTATTACATAAGATAAAGTTGAACATATATTATAAAATGCAATTATTAATTTAAATTGAATAGTTTATTTATTTATTACAATAAATGGCAACCATACAATTGGCTTACGGACACTATTTTCATCACTTTTATAATTGAATCTACCGATAGCAACATAAATTACCTTTATTAAAAGAAATTAAAAACATTTACATTTTTAAGGCTATATCTTAATCGATCAATTTGTTAATTTTGGAACATAATTTGAAACTTCGTATTCAGAATTTGGGTATTCTATAATTTAGACACTAATAAATAAATAAATAAAATATATCATTGAAGCCTTTGATTATGAAAAGGAGAAGCCATCCAAAAAATAATATATAAAATAAAAGAAAATCAAATTTTTGCTACTTGATCAGACAATATCAGAAAATACAATTCAAATTAAAAGGAACCATTAATATTCTACACGCGCACACACAAATCATCTCATTTAGCTGAAAAGATCAGAAACTACACTTGTAAAATTAAAAAGAACCATTAACATTCTTCACACGTACATACTAATCAGTAGAATGAAAGACAAAATATAAGTAGATCATCGTAATTGACAGTGCAAGAAATTTCAATCGAGAAATGCATTACGACTAAATTAAAATAGTGAATAATCAGTAATTAAGAAAAAAGATTTGAAGAATTACGATTAATTCGTGATTGAAGTATTTGGGGTTTCAAATTACTACTCCATTCTCATTTACCTGCTACTCCAATCTCAATTATATATATATATCGAATTTTTATTCATTTGAATTAAATTATACTTTTATAAATATTTCTAGCACTGTAAAAAAGTTTCAAATGGAATTTTTACATGTATGAAAATTGCAGTGATCACAACACATTATAATTTATTTTGATGTTAATTGAAATAAATTTTATAGGTTTGTGCATAGCACGGGAACAAGCTAGTGCATATATATATATATATATATATATATATATATATATATATATATATATATATATATATATATATATATATATTATATGAAAATGATCTTCGACTTTAATTATTGGACCAAATTTTAAATTTTGATATATTTGAATTATTTTTATTATCTTAAATGATTTATATTGGTTAATTAAGAGGTAAATATAGAATAAGGATATTTTAGGTATATAATTTGTTTTTCTCCTAAAATTGAGGCTAGTTATTACTTATTAGGTAACTTATATTGGGGCGACTAGGGTGCGGCCCTAGGTAACTAGCCGCACGTGCGGCCCTATCCTTAAATCGCGCCACGTGGCGTGGTAACTAACCGTGTATATTTGTCTAGGTGGCACCGGTTATTAAATGTCCAATCTAGCCTTTTCTTTTATTTTTAAATGAAAAATGAAATTATAACTTAAAATTGAAAAGTCCATTATATCCTTTTTAATTAACTTAAATTTAAAATACTTAAAACTTAATTACACAAAGACACTTATACCCTTTTACATAATAGACCTAAATTTAGTTACAGATTTATTTCCATCATTTAAAAACACAATTAGGGTAAAACTAAATTTTATCTTCCACGATTTAAACAAGCCAATAAAATCGGAATTCCATAATTAAGAATCCAAATTTCAAAAATCCATCTTCACGATTAAGAACAGTAATTACAAGTCAAAATTGGATTAAGAAAACTAACTAGAAGTTCGTTCAAAATCAATCTCTTCATCACTATCTCCTCAAACCTAATCAACCTCTTCATCACAATCTCCACAAATCTAAACATGGTGGGAAATTCTACAATCCCGGATAATGAAGTTGATGCAAGCCGTGATGAATCCACAGGTAATTAATTTGACAATGATTATTTTTATTATGTGAACTAATTTACGTAAAATTCAATCGAATTTTACATTAAACCTCAATTGAATTCCATTTTTTAATGTGTGATTATATTGTTCGCTTAATTTTGATTAACTATACTATTTACATAATTTTTTAATACCTTAGAAATTTAATTCGTTTTTACGTACAATTTATCATAACATTTGAGTTTTGTGTTAATTTGAATTGAGCTTTATAGTAAATTTCAGTAGAGATTTATAGTGGTTTATGATTGACCATGTTGTTCTGTTAATTTCGAGCAATTTAACAATTTACGCCCGGATTCTATCAATCTCGAGTTTGTTGTTGTTTTTATGTTGTTTTTGCACGAAATTTAGTTGTCGTTTTCTAAGATTTATATCATAATGGAACTCGGCTGTTAAGACATTAATTACTTTGCAATTCCCTGTATCAAATTATATAAATCAGTACAAGATATAGGTTTGATTATACTATTTTGTTCAATAACATCAAAATCTTAACTATGAAGATGGAGTATTTTCGTTTTAGTGTTGCTATAACTCTACTGTACATATCATCCTCTTTTTATCATTCGTGCCTGTAGATTAATTTGAAGTTACAAAATCTATATCTTCATCAATTTATCTTTTTTTAGTGCTTAGTTGATTTTACAAGTATTAAATTTGTTATTAAAATAATGATTTTTTTTCGTTGGTGCTCCTTTGTTGTGATATATGTTAAATTTGTTATCAACTGTGACAATATTTTGAAATTAGGTAGTTAATTAATACTTAAAATCATTTGTAATTTTTCGGTTAATTTTTGTCAATAAACTTATTCTATATGTGTATGTTTTAAAGTATTAAATTTGTATTTACTTTAATTTTTACCTTTTTATTTAGAGTATAGAAACAGTAATGGAACATCCTCCTCCGATAAGGAAGAAAGTGTTTCGAATTCCAATTCACACAACCACCGCGACGACACCGAAATCGAAGAGGGGAGTAACAATTCTGACCCAACTAACGATATCACTAACATTGACCGAATTCGATCATTAACGTTTAAGACTATTAAGGAGGCAAAAGAATTTTATATTACTTACGGTAGGGAAGTTGGATTTGATGTCAAGAAGAGCTCGTTAAAAAGGAAGAGAAGTACCGGCCTCGTTTTGAGCAGGGTATGGGTGTGCGCTCGAGAGGCTTTCGTTCAGAAAGAATTAAAGTTTATAATCGGAAGTGAGAAGCAAAGGCAGAGTCACGGTGTGGATGCAAAGCTAGTTTTCGTGTTGCTATTGATAATTCTACGGGTGAATACAAAGTGATGAGGTTCGAGCCCCAGCACAATCATCCCCTTGAAACTTCCGATACATCTCACCGCCTACGGTGTAATAGGTAAATAATCTATTGTAATTAGTTAATTATTTTACAGTGTTTTATGTTATTGTAATTAGTTAATTAGTTTTGTTACAGTAACTTTGAATAATAAAATAAATTATTTAGAGATTGATTTGTTGCAAATTCGCATATATATATTTGACCCCATCAATAAAGTCAATGTTGAAAGTGATGACAAATGTTGGGTTTAGACCTTCTCATGTTATGGATTTTGTAGAAGAATTGGGGGGAGGCAGTGCTAGCGGTGTGTTTATTAGGAAAGATGGTTACAACTATTTGAACAGTCAAAGATTGAAAAGGATCGAAGGTGGCGACGTACATACTGTTTTGGGTCTTCTCGAAGGTATGAAGTTGAAAGATGAATCCCTCAGGTTCAAGTACACCGTCGATGGAAACGGGGCATTTACAAGAATTTTTTGGTGCGATGGAATGTCGAGAGCTGAATATGAGTAGTTTGGTGATGTTGTTTTATTTGACAGTACGTACAAGACCAACATCTATCATTTTCCTATTGTTCTATTCTCCGGAGTAAACTGTAATTTGTGCACTTGTATATTTGGAATCACTATTTTATACAGTGAGACGACTGAATCATACAGGTGGTTGCTACAGACTTTCCGCGAAAGCATGAATGGAAAATCTCCTATTGCGATTTTGACAGATCAGGACGCGTCAATGTGCGCTGCCGTGCTTCATGAATTTCCTTTAGCGAAGCATCGGCTTTGTTGTTGGCATATCTCTCGTAATGCCGAATCAAATATTAAAACTGGAGATTTTTCAACAATGTTCTCCAGGTTAATGAAAAGGCCGTGCCCTATTGATGAATTTGAAGAAAGATGGTCTGAATTGATTGAGGAATACGGTGTTACAAACCATCAATGGGTATTAGAAATTTATTTAAAACGGAATCAGTGGGCAGAAGCATTCTTTCGAGATCATTTCTTTGCTATGATGAGGAGCACACAACGGGCAGAATCCATGAATTCATTATTAAAACAGAAAGTGCGTCCTGACTTTAGTTTAACGGATTTTTTAGACATTACAACAACGATTTTAAAAAAAAAATTAGGAAACGGTTTTATCAATTACAAAAAGAATCCGAGGAGCCACCGAAAGAACTTAAAGTTGGATTACTACGAAATCTTCAGAACCATGCTGCACGCATATGCACGAGAGCTATATTTGATCATATACTAAAGGAGATAAATGCGGACGAGGATATTGTTGTTCAGAGTATGTCCTTACTTAAAGATTGGCGGTACCAATTTCAATTTGGCGATCATACCAGTAACACTCCTCGCAGTTTTGCTGCCATCATTGATCTAGATGAGTCCAAATTCGTGTGTGAATGTTTGATGCTTCAATCTGATGGGATTCCTTGTCGGCACATAATCTGTGGATTCAAGAACATGAGAATTTCAACATTTCCCGATAAGAGTATTAATCCTCGGTGGTTTGTTGAAGTTGGCAAGAAGCTCAGAATGGATTTTCCATTCCCTTCAGACGACAAACCTAAAGAAGTTCGGTTTGCTAAGATGAACATGGAGTGTATGCACTTGTCAAAGTTATCCTCCCAAAAGAGTAAACCATTCTTTGATAAATCAATTAATGCTGTCCGAAATTTGACAGTGGCGGCTGAGGATGAATCCGACGCAGTTTCAGAGTCCGATGGCGAGGAAATTCCAAATGAATTTGTGAAATATTCCCGCAATGTTGTAGATCCCGATAGGATTATTCCTAAAGGTGGAACAAAATCAAAGAAGCAACGTTGTGGCTTGTGCAAGTCAGTTCTTAGTCGTTATTCTGATGATGTCATGATTCTTTTATCGTATCTCTTGTGTAATCTTGGTCTAATCATGTTTATTACTTTTTTCAGGAAAATCGGATACAAGTCCCAAAATTTGTGGGTACTTCACGTGGGAGGCAAAATACACAGCCCACTAATTATCAAATGCCCCATGAACCAACAAAAAATGATTATGTTGGCGATGACAATGACACCCAACATTCGTTGAATCAACCTTCACCAACCATGTCGTCTTTTGGTATGCCTGACAATCGCAACACTCACACGAATCTTCTCTTTAGCATGCACGGTCCTCAATTTCAAACTACAAATGCTGGTACTTCTTCTCAAGTACGATTTCCAATGAATCCACAGGTTAGAATTTTTTTGTTTTGTATTATTACGATTTCTGAACTCGAAGTGCTTCATTTTTATTGTGTTTTTAACGTATAATATATTAATATTTTTGTATGTTCATCGCAGGCAGGGCCAAGCACTCACAATCCCTATGCGTTTCCCGGTTATATTCCAGGCTTTTCTCCACAAAATTGGACATTTTTCGGTCCACCCAGACCATCCCCCCCGTAATTGATCAATTTTGTTGTTTCTTTGTTTTTATTATTTATCCTTGTTTTTTAATCATTATAAGAATTGACCATCTTATTTCTTTTTCCGCACTTCACCCATGAAATGTATTTATTTTATCACTTTATGATTGTATTGTATCGACTGAATGAGAATATTTGTTAAATACAATTTTTAGCATTTGAAAAGAGAATTTCGTGTTATTATTGATTTTTTGTTGTTGTTATTGTTTCATATTATTTTACATATATTTTTATATTTAATTAAATACAAATTAGTATAATATTCTTAGTAAGTCAATAAAAATAACTAGATATATTCTTCTATTGGGCCGGCCCTTAATGGGTTGGGTACGAATTTTTTTGTTGGGCCATAATAATAACAAAAGAAATTAGTCTATTGGGCCGGCTGATAATTTATTGGGCCGTAATTATTTACCTTTGGCCCATTTTTTTGAAATAAATAAATTTTTATAGATAAATTCGAATCCCTAGGTTTATTTATATTTGGCCGATTTTTTATTTATAAATAAATACTCATACACTTTCACTTCGATTTAGTGAAATAATAAACTTACCACGAATACATAATTACAAAATAAAATAATAGATAAATTCGGCTGCCCAGGTTTATTTACATTTGGCCGATTTTTTGTATAAATAAATACTCATAAATAAATAAATAAGCGACCCGAAATGGTTTGTCCAAGTAGCTTAATTACACTAGAAGATTTGTAAAAGTAGATAAAGAAACTAGAGGAAGAATATATCCGGAGACAAACAAAATCACATAAAATAGGTATCGCTCGACTATAACCCCAAATAGTTGTAACCATCTTTTCTATTAAAAAAGTTAAACAATAAAAGCATGTGATGTGCAAAAATCCATTTGTATAATTAATATATAAGATGCCGAAACATAAAATATTGTATAATTAATGAAAACCAAATAAAATAATTGTCCAGACAATGCAAATTAACATCAAATAAAAATGTCCGAAGCAGATATAAAAAGTCTAAACTAATAAAAATCACACCACCAAGAAAACCAAATCAAATCTCTATAGTGTCGTCCCATTTCCAAAATCAAGAGGATGTGATGGATTCCAAGCAACTTTGTCTTTGTTGCATTTGTATAGCCTCAAAGCAATAGCTTCTCTTGCAGAAATAGATTCTTGCTACAAATGATCCCAAACCAATTAATGAAATTAATTAGTATGCAAAACAAGACAATAAAATATGTTTAACGGTAAGTTTAAAAGGTGTGCTCACATCCGTCAATTGTTTTTTGAACTCTTTGTGGAACATCATTACCATGCAAGCATAAAATCCACAGTCATATCTGTACATTGAATTATTAGGATGTAATAGTTTAAATGCTTCGCTAAATTGAATATATTATTTTTTACCTATTCGGTTGAACAGGTACCCAATCAGCTGATTCCAAATTCAATAGATCGCGCTTGTTGGAACAATTTCTCTAATCTTGCGACCTGTATGATTGAGTTGACAAATAAATATAATATTTTGAGCGGCAATCAAACTTATGAACATAGATAGATTTGTAGGTATTACCAATCGTGATACAATTTCCATTCGATGGCTGGTCATTTGAGGTAGAGAATCACAAACCGATACTGTATAAGTGTCGATGTTTATTACAACACAAAACCAATGATCCATCATGTCGTTAATTGGGATGAAAATCTTTTCACAATTTTCTAACGACCCAACCAACTTTGCACTAGAATCAAAAAATTTCGCAGTTATGGATTGGAGAGTATAGTCTTCATTCAACAATTGTTGCTGCATTAACAATCCAATAAAAAGAATTTTCACTATTATTATCTCTCAATTTGTTCGACATTGTATTTTACGGGCAATTTTATACTTACCGAAAATAAACATGGAAAGTACCATCGGGGTTGAGAACGGTCCTCTTCAATCATATCCAGACATAGCATATATGCGACACAATCTATCACCTGCATCAATATAAGAAGCATTCATCAAATTTTTATCGGTGCTAAATAATAAATTAAACTCAGTAGATATTAGTACTTACATGTCCCTCTAATTCAATTGCAGGCATCAAGCATCGAATGTCTGTCCTATGGAGATATCAATTACCCAGGTCTACAACAAGTTCACTACATGCATTATATGATATAACCTAACTTTAGTTTCTAAATCAATACAATTAATATAATAATCTATTAATTTAAAACGTTATTTTACCTTTGATCGAGATATTGACTGAACAAATATTTAATTATGACTTGATCTTCAGCTAATGGATTGCAAGGTGTAGAATCCAATTCATTCTCAACAGCATCGACATCCTCATCTTGTCCAGTTAAATCAACCATATCAGAGGTTTTCGAGCTTACCTTTGAACCAACATTAAAATCCAAAACCTTAGGCTCGAGAGTTTCTTCTTTGCTGTGAGACCTAGTTTTGGGGTATGATGTTTTTTCTTTCTGGCTACTAGGTCGTTTGATTGATTTTGAACAAGAACCCTGATTAGTAAAGGATGGGGTACGATTCATTTTCCCGGATTGCGAATTCAGTAAGTTTGGGAGGGTCTCGCGGATTGTTGATTCAACTGCTTGTGGTATCTTGTCCAGGCAAAACAGGATATTATTGGCAATATTCTCAAATGGGGATAACTGTTTCACCCCTGAAGACATCTCTTTGATTGGTTGCTGCAGTAGTATGGCATTCAGGGTTATTGTCATTTGGGCGACTTGGAACTCAAGAGCATTAATTCGGTTCAAAAGCAATGCATAAGGCTTTGAATCTTCTGTACCACTAGTCAGATTGGCAGAGTGGGAACGCATGGGATTATCCAAATTGTTGTACGCTGCCATATCATCATAACTGTTTGGTTTATCCCAATTTGGTGAAGATCTACCAAAACTCTTAATCTTACTGGCTTCTCCTTTTTCCAGTTCACTTGTTGATTCTAACTCACGAATCACCTGATCATTTGATTTAGTTATTTCAAAGTCAATACCCTGAAACTCGAAAAGGGTTGTTTGTGTCAGTAATTGCCATTACATAGATTTATAAAATATATTATCTATGAGAAATTTTTGCACGTAAATAGTTACCTTAGGGTTCCAATAATCGCCATTGGACTGCACTTCTTTCATCAACATTGTTGATCGTTCCCTTGAAAGGTACTTTATAAAAGGTACTTCTGTTTCCAAATCAAGTGCATATTTTGAACGGACTGGACGTACTCGTCCGTAGAATATTATTTGCATCATAGTTACATATTACATTAACTTAATAAAAAATATATTTAAGTAACACATCATATGAGAGAGACCATTAACTATTTACCTGTAATAATATTAAACAACCAGGTATGTAACCCTCCTTTTTTGCCTGGAATGTCCGTACTCCCTCATCTAATTTTGTTATCACAAGGCTCGCCCAATTCATATTGGGAACTTCGTCCAGGTCCTTAAATAGGGAGAGGTAATCACCCGATATGTTTTGTTGGTTACACGGATAGAGAAACAAACCAAACAAAAATGTCAAGTACTGAACCTTGAATTCATTTTCGTGAGCCCCTTCTATAAGCAATGACTCGTACAACGAGGTTAAGTCAACTCTACCTCGTTTCATTGTGAAGAATGAACTGTACTTTTTCACGCCAGCCTTATCTGCAGAAAAGTGATACATACTACGACCTTTGCATGGAACCCCAAGAGCCTCATAAACCGCGTAATCTGTGAGCTCAAACTCCTTTCCATGTATTTTGAGTATTATTGTGAAAGGGTCATACTGATTAATTAACCAATGTATCAATGTGCGGTTGATATCCTCAATATTATTCAATCTAGCCAACGTTCCGAACCCCATTTCATCTATCACCTCCAATTGAGAATTTAAAAGGCCTTTATTCACCGCCATCAATTTATCGATCGACATCCTTGTGTCCAGTCTTTGTGGCTTGACATGTTCAATGAAAAATGCAAGTGTGTTTAGAATAATAAACTAACACAATTTGTATTTCATTTAACCATTTAATTAATAAGTTAATAATATAATATGACACCATATATGTTTATATTTAAAAAGTTTAATACTCCTGAATAATTTAATATGATAAGTCGCTTAGAATATTAAAAAGTTTGATCAAGTACTATAGCAAAGAGAGTAAAATAAATGAGACAAAGGAAATCTAGAGTTTTTAAGGTTTTTTTCCAAAACATCCCCGTTTTTCAGTAAACCAAATTTAGAGTTTTTAAGGATTTGTCAAAACATCCAATGAATTTATATGGGACAAAATGGAATGTAGCCCAACCAAAAAAATTCCATTACAACACCTAATGTTGCGTGATGTATATTCAAATACTTTTTTGATTTAGTGATTTGGGTGGGTAGGGTTCTTAATTCATATTATTGCTATTGATTGGATAATTCACATTTTATCCTCCAGAAAGATTTTAATATTCATACTTAACCTCCTAGAATCATTATGCTCGTACCTGACCCCTAAATTTATTAATTGGCAGTTGTATTAATTCACCATGAGGACTATTACTAATACTAATCGGAAAATTTAAGTTTTGCCCCAATTAAAAGTCATTAAAATTGAGCTCTAAAACATAAAATAACAAACAAAATCCAGAATTAGTCATCAAGTAAAAATAAGTCCTAATTATATGTCATTCAACACAATTACGTAATATTAGCATAATCCTAATTATATGACAATCACGACACGACACATTTTCGACCAACCACCACACACCCATTAATTACCCGACCCGTTTCGACATGAACCGAACCCGACCATTTGCCAAGCCTAATAGCTCATATTTCCAAATATTATTACCCACTGTAATAAATAGAACCCACAAATTTAAATACACCAAGATATAAGAAATTAATAAATTCACATATGTAATAAGGAAACCAGATTGTAATTGAGACTTACTGCTTTTGGCTTTATGAAATCTTGGTAATTCAAAGCCTTCCTCTAATCATTTGATGACATGTATAATACCGAAAATATATGTAAATTACTAAAATAATTTTTAGTAATTTTTCCCCTTAGAACAATAATTAATAAAAGTAAAATAGAAATTAGAAATTATTATTATGTAATTACAACTTAAATAGAAAATTCCAAATACTGGAAAACAATGAATAAAACGCTATATAATAATTAATATAGAATAATTAACAAACTGGAGGACAAAATAAAAATAATTATGAATGGTCTTTAATATATGCAGAAGAAGATTTGCATTCATTAATATATATAAATATATATATATATATATATATATCATATATCGAATAACAAACATAAATTGAATTGCATTAATCAAATACAAAATTATTGAACACTCACATGTTTTATCAATTCAAATAAACTCAACTCCATAAGTCTGAGATTGAACAAATTTTGAATTCGTGGTGTTCGTTTTTTGTTATGTGAAATCGGGGTGAATTTTCTTTTTTTCTTCTTCGGGTTTTGTTATGTGAAATCGTACTGAATTTTTTTTGTGATTCTTCGGTTTTTGATATGTATATAAGTAATTTTGTGTCGAATTATTTGTGTAGAAGATGGTTCGATATAAATTTTACTTAATTAAGAGTTTGTGTTTAATTAGGAAACTTCTTCTTTAAAATATATACAAATCATGCCATATCTTTTTCAGAATTTATCCAATTACGGAAATAATATAGTTATGGGAGTTTGTTAAATATGGAGTGGGTTTAGTGGCGTGAGTGGTGTGCTATGTGATTTTAAATCTTAAACAAAATTTTACGAATTAATAAACTGAAATTTTATTACTACATTTCAATAATTGCCTTACATAACAAGTTACAAATCAATGTCAAATAAATAAATGACATGTCACAACTTTTAAATTTATTTTTTAGACAACCACTTTTGGAATTTAAAAGACAATTCAAACGGTTTTTAGTTGATGAATTATTACTACATTTTCATAATTGCCTTATATAATAAGTTAATTACAATCAATATCAAACGGTTTTTATTAAATGAAAAGATGTAATGTACCTATAAATAAGAACCTGATTATTCATTATTAATTAACCAACATAATCTTGATATTTTCTTCTAATATATATAAAATTAATAAATAATGTTCATTGTTCAAATTAGTTGGCTAGAGGAAATGAGTAATTAAATAATAGTTAAGGAAGAAATTTATTTTAAATTGAACAATTGTTAAGGAAGAATCGAGGCGGCAACTATCGTGACATTTTTTATTTTAATAAATAATGTTCAATGTTCAAATTAGTTGGCTAGAGGAAATGAGTAATTAAATGATTTATGTAAACATAGGAATAAATAGAATAATAGTTAAGGAAGAAATTTAATTTAAATTGAATAATTGTTAATAAAAACTGCAAAAGGAATATATATGTAAAGTAAATAAGTAACTAAAATAACTATGCGCAGCAGGTGGGAGTCGAACCCAGATTCATATATATATATATAGGCTTTATCTTGTTCCATATATGCCAACAAGCAAACTGGGCAACTTTGACGAAATGAGTAATACAGTATTCTTAATTCATTAGCGGCGATTGTTGTGTAAAGGTCAAGGAATGTAAAATTCAATGTTCAATTATAAATGGCTAATATTAATCTAAGGAGGGAGAAAAATAAAAGTAATACTTGAACATTATGAATAATAAATTAAGAAATACTAAAAATTATAGTGTGCAAAAAGGAACAATCGAACCCTTTATCTAACCGGTACTATAGTTTGACTGAAAATAAAGATACTTTATTAAAACCTAAATAAATGTGTGCCAATAATAAAACCTATTATCATTAATTATTCTATTAATTTAAAGTTCCTCATCACTTGGACCACTACAAGGATACCCTTCTCCTCTAATCGATATCACCTCCGCTCCCTCGTTTTCTTCTTTATCTTCCTCATGTTCTTCTTGACCCACGACTTCGTCTGGCGGAACTTGCTCCAAAATAGCATTTCTTGGTTGAGGTGGGTGGACTGACTTAAAAATTATGTCTAGTTCACGCCAATACATTTCACCCTCATGTCGGTACTTCTTCGCCCACCATTTGTACTGATCATCCTGAAGCATAAATATAATAAATAGTTAATTTCGGACTAGATAACTTAAAGTAAACAACACATTAAAACAGAAGATTATCAAATGTGGTAACACATTAAATTTTGTTACCTTAACAAGTATTTCCCATACTTTGTCACTAGCTAGCAATATGTTCTCTTCTGGTAACAACCTCACAAACCGGCATCGCAGTGCCTCCTGCCACGAGTAATAGCGAGTATGCAGCCTATGAAATTATCTATTAACCATATCGGATGTGTAATTCTTGCCGGTTTGCTATTGTAGGCTTTCAGCAATTTGCTGAAAAACCGTACGTATTGTTTTTCCAGGTATAATGTATAGTGCCAGCCCTAGTTTCGTCAATCAACATCGCCAAGAAAAGTTGGAGGTCATCTTGAATCCAAAATATGGCAGCCATGATACTAAATTTAATCGAAAATTTTCAATTGTGTTAAATATTTAGGTAATTCACAATATAAATAATAACAATAAAAATAAATCATATCATAAATTTAAATCAAAATAAAAATCGGAACATAAATACTAATTTAAAAACATGAGATAGCACAAACCATTTTAATTATGTCAATCAACGCAACAATGCTGGATAAATATAAGATAAGATTCTTGTTCAAGCACTTTAATATGAGAAAATAAAGTATTGATCAATAATTGTGCAATAACGGAAAATTTTTGTTTCAAGATCTTTAACAGAACAATACCAAATATCCAGACATATAACCGAGCAATATATTAGGTAAATTGTTTTAGGAGCTTTGACATTATAATTCAATATGTTGATCAATAACGCATGAGAAATAAAATATTAGAATATGTTAATCCATACTTTAATTCTCGTAATGAAGTATCGTTTTTTGGTGTTCCAGAACTCCAAACAAACAGATCAATATTGGCAAGGATTTATTTTATTGTAGGAAGCCACGATAATTTAAGAGTCCAATTAATTTGAAGTATTTATTTGATAGTAGGAAGCCACGATAATTTAAGAGTCCAATTAATTTGAGAGTCCTTTTTAGTGTAAGATTTTACTGCCTTTTAAAATTAATAAAGATGCAAAATTTAAATCTTGCAATATAACGTGATTTGCTCAATTATCGTTAAAAAGGCGTACGGGATTTACATTATTACTTTAATTAAACTGGAATCTATATTCAAGTAGTTCCACTTCCACTAATTACCTTAATTAATTTGTTTCCATTGATATCATAAATTCTTGAAATACATTGTTGGATAAGGATGAAGATGAAGAACACTGAAGACAATTAGTAAAGGGAGGTTTTGATGCATTCCAAAACTTCAAATCTGCTAAGTATAAACCAAATTAGCTGATATCCCTTTGAAGAATTTTTGACTAAGTAAAGAAGACATCAGAAGAGTCAAAATTCAAGGTCCAAGACTTCTGATCTGCTGAAGGAAAGAAATCAGACTGATGAAGATCAGCCGACTCAAATCAGATTTGTTCAAGTTTGGGATCAGCTTTTTTCACCATCAGATTTGCACTTTCGTCAGCCAAGTGGAAAGGATCATAAAGTCGTCCCAACGGTAATAAATGCCCCTGGAAGTAATAAATGCTGAAGTACAAGGTTATTAAAGACAAATGATTGAAAAAAATGCTTCGTATCAGCTGGGTGCATTTAATACTGCCTCCAGAAAAGTACGGTTGACAATACGGACAGCTGCAGAGAGCCGTTCGCGGAAATTAAGGACCAGAACTCGAGGAATTTGAACTTTGTCTCTCTTCAACGGACATTTTTCAAACCTCAAGTATAAATAGCTGAAAGAGACGAAGAGAGAAAAACAACACAATCTCTGAGAAAATTTTCGAAGCAAAATCTCTTAAGTCTCAAGAACAGCTCACTCATCAGCTTAGTCATTTGTTGACAAAAAGCAGAGTTGAAGAACAACGATAAATACATCTTCTGAGTGAATTTGTAAAAGTGAGTGTTATGAGAAGTAGATATCCATCTTTGTGAGTGATATTACTTCGGAGAGTAGGAGTTTCTGAGTGATTTTCTACTGCGCACTTGTGGCCTCTTCATTTGTTGATTGGCACAAGCAGAGTATACTGTAAACTTTGTGATTATAGTATAACCCAAGATCTGAGTGACTTGGAAGAGTGGACTAAAGGATATTTAAATCCATATAACCACTATAAAAATTCTGTGTGTTTTTACTTGCATTTTTACTTGCATATTTTCAGTCGCATAAAAACACTTTGATTTAACTGTTTGAAAAGTTTATAAGGAAAAGGTTTTATAAAACTGGGGAACAAACTTTTCAACTACTATGTTTACTTATGAAAAACACTTACAAATCCGCTGCAAGTACTCTTAAGTATTGAAACTGATTTTAACAAAATCAGCTAAGAAATTATCAGATTAGAGGTTACCTAAGTTGTTCAAAGATTTGTTCGCGATCAGCCAAGTAGGTTACTGTTTGATAACAGCTTAATCTGTTCAAGTTAGAACAAAAGTTTTAAAGTTAAAAAGTAAATTAAAAAGTTTCGAGGTCTATTTACCCCCCTCTAGACCTCATCTGACCACTTGGGACCAACAAGTGGTATCAGAGCAGGTGGTTCATTAGAATCAGCTGCCTGATCAACGAGCTTGATCCGAGTATTTTTCAAAGGTTTTCAAAACTTTTCAAAAGAGCATATTTTGAAAAATTAAAATTTTTGAAAAATGGATTGTATCAGCCATGTTCTCCACATAGCTGGTATGAGCTTTGAAGACTGGAAAATCAGAATGGAGATTTTCCTGGCTGCCTACAATGATAACATGTACACATGTATTATCAAAGGTCCATTCAAATTCACCAAGACCATCATAGTTGATGAAGCTGAACTGGTGGTGGAAAAAGATCTAACAGAGATGACAGCCGAAGAAATAAAGCTGTTCAATCTGGATAAAGTTGGCTATTTCATCATGACCAAGGCCCTTGATAATGATCGATTTTACAAAGTCAAGCACTGCAAGACTGCCAAAGATATGTGGGATAAGGTTCGTGACATGAGCGAAGGGAAGGACGCCATCAAAGAGCATCAGCTGAGTGTTGCTCTGGAAAAGCTGGACAACTTCAAGATGAAGTCTGCGGAAACCATTGATCAGATGGATACAAGGTTTACAAGGACGCTGAATGAAGTGCTAAAGCTTGGAAAAACCTTCACTGATAAGGAGATAACCGTCAGAGTTCTGAAGGCTCTACCTCCGAAGTTCAACATGAAGGTGACAGCCATGGAAGAGTCAAGAGATCTGGGCAAGATTTCTCTCACCGAGTTGTTCTCAGTACTCAAGGCATACGAGTATAAACTGCCATGAATGGGTGTTGAAGAAACCTCAACTTCAAGTCCCATAGCTGCACTTGTTGCTGCTGAAAATCCAAGAATGCCAGCTCACAAAAGCAAAGATGTGGACTCATCTGATGAAGCCACACTACTCAACAAAAAGGAGTACACTGCTGGAGACGTCGCATTGCAGATAAACAACTTCAAAAAGTTCTACAGACGAAAAATGAAGAATAAATATAACAATGCTTCTACTTCTAACCCTACTTCTTCTTCTCAAGATAAGGATTCTTATAAATCCAAAATGATGTGCTATAATTGTAGGAAACTGGGTCATTTCATTAGAGATTGCCCCATATCCTAAAGCTGAGAAGTATACAGAAGAGGAAAAGAGAATCAGAAGGAAAAGAAAGCGTCAGAAAGGCAAGGTGCTGGTAGCTGAAGCAGAAAAGCTAGCTGCTGTCTACTCATCTGATTCAGATTCAGACACTTCTGATGAAGAGAATCCTGCTCTTCTCTGCCTAATGGCTAAGGAATCTGATAACTCAGAGGATGATGAGGTAACTCCTCTTGAAAATGAATTATTTAGTTCATTTGAACAAAAGATGCTCAACAATACTAGCATTGCTGATGCATTTAAAAAGCTTAAGGAAGAGATTATATTGCTAAAAGAGCAAAACAGTTCACTGAAACTTAAAGCTGAAAAGCCAAGAGAATCAGCTGAATACAAACTGCTTGAGCAAGAGAATGAATCTCTGAAAGCTGAATGTGAAGTTTATAAGGGTAAAATCATTGAGCTTGAAAAAGTCATTGAGTCTCATGATAAGTCATTTGTTGTATCCACTCACATGTCTAGTAAACAGAAGACACATTTAGATCAGGATAAGTTAGAACTGAACCATACTGAAAAATTTATATCAGCTGACAATAGTAAGGTCATCTTGTATTTCAGACTACTAAACCTGCTTCACCTGAGAAAGTATTAAAAAAGACAAAAACTCCTAAGGCTAAAAAGAGCAAAGAGCCTAGTGTAGGAAAACAGACTTGTAATATCAAACAGAAGAGTCCTAGGAAGTCTTCTGATAAGATCAAAACCAATCAGACTAGTGATAAAACTAAGTCGTCTGTCAATGAGCAAGCATCAAGTAAACCAAAGAAGCATAAAAATAAGAAAAATCAAAATGCTTGGTATGGAAATGAGTCTTATTATGTGCAACCTGATGCATATCCTCCTATGTATCATGCACCTCAATTTCCAACTTACTATGCACCATATCCTGCTCATCCAATGCATGCATATCCTCCTTATCATGTATCTTACTCTGCATTTGAACATTATCCTTATCATGCTGATTATCATCAACATAGCAAATCTGATAAACATGATGAATATAAAACTGTTCATGCTCCTGCCAAACAACAGAAACCTAAGAAGCCTAAGATTTCATCATCTTGGGTTGTCAAAGGTGGAACTATTCCTTCAGGACCCTCTCAATAAGGGTACCTAAAACAATTTTATTTTGTTTTGTAGGTTAGGATTAAGAGTAGGAGTAAAGTAGAGAAAATCTGGTACTTGGACAGTGGCTGTTCAAGACACATGTGTGGAAACATACATGAGCTGACTGATGCTGTTGCTGTGGATGGTCCGAATGTAACGTTTGGAGACAGCAAGGAAGGCAAGATTGTAGCAAGTGGAAAGCTGATCAAAGGCAACATTGAGATATCTGACGTCTTTTATGTTAAAGGCTTAAAATACAATTTGCTGAGCATAAGTCAATTTTGTGACAAAGGATATTCAGTCATCTTCTCAACAGATAAGTGTTACGTTGAACAGATTGGTACAAAGAAGGTAATTTTATCTGGAAGACGACAAGGGAATATCTACACAGTAGACTGGAATTCTGCTGATAGGAATTCAAGTGTTTGTTTGGTGGCATCAACACCAACTGAAGTCAGTTGGCTGTGGCACAAAAGAATGAATCATGTGAGTTTCAAGACCATAAACAGACTCATCAAGAACAATCTGGTAGAAGGGATTCCAAAGACAGTCATGAGCAAAGATAAGCTCTGTGAAGCATGTCAGAAGGGTAAACAAATCAAGTCATCATTCAAAAGCAAGAAGCATCAATCTTCTGGAAGAATATTGGAGCTGCTACACATGGACTTATTTGGACCCATTGATCCCGTCAGCAATGGTGGAAAGAAGTACTGCTTAGCTGTTGTGGATGATTATTCAAGAGGTGATTTTCATGAAGAAGAAAAGTGAAACCAAGGAGCATCTTACAAATCTGATGGAAAAGATTCAAAATGAAAAGAGTATGAAAATACTAAAGATCAGATCAGATAGAGGGACGGAATTTACAAACTCTACTGTTGAATAGTGTTGTAATGCCAGAGGAATCAATCATGAATACTCTGCTGCCAGAACCCCTCAACAAAATGGAGTTGCTGAAAGGAGAAACATAACTCTAAAAGAAGCTACCAGGACAATGATAGCTGAAGCTAAGCTGCCTCAAAGATTTTGGGCAGAAGCAACAAATACAGCCTGCTTTACCCAAAACAGATGCATGATCAACAAGCGCCAAAATAAAACTCCACATGAAGTTTGGAACAACAGGAAGCCAAACATTCATTACTTTAAGATATTTGGTTGTAAATTTTTGTTTTAAATAATGGGAAAAATCACCTTACTGCATTTGCAGAAAAGGCTGATGAAGCTGTTTTTGTAGGATACTCTACTGTTAGTAAAGCTTATAGAGTCTTTGTTGGTCCCAAGTGGTTAGAAGAGGTTTAGAGGGAGGGGGGGGGGGGGTTGAATAAACCTCTTTAAAAAATTTCTTCCAATTTTAACTTTAAAACTTTTCTCTAACTGTGAACAGACTAAGCTGATCAGAGTAGTAAGTTACAATTCTGTTCGCGAACAAATCTTTGAACAGGTTTGTTGACCACTCGTCTGATAGTTACTTAGCTGATTTTGTTAAAATCAGCTTTAATACTTAGAGTACTTGCAGCGGATTTTTAAAGTGTTTTTCACAAGTATTCTTAGTAGTTTGAAAAATGTTTCCCCAGTTTTATAAACTCCTTTAAATTCTTTTTCAAACAGTTAACTAAAGTGTTTTATGCAGTCTTGAAATATGCAAGTAAAAATGCAAGTAAAAACACAAGTAATTTTTATAGTGGTTATATGGATTTAAATATCCTTTAATCCACTCTTCCAAGTCACAAAGATCTTGGGTTATACTAGAAACACAAAGTAACCAGTACACTCTGCTTACTCCTAACAACAAATGTACATGCCGTAAGTGCGCAGTAAGAAATCACAAAGAAATCCTACCCTCTGAAGTAATATCACTCACAAAGATGGATATCTACTTCTCACAACACTCAGTTTTACAAATTCACTCAGAAGATGTATTTAGCTTGGTTCTTCAACTCTGCTTTTCGTCAACAAATGACTAAGCTGATGAGTGAGCTGTTCTTGAGACTTAAGAGATTTTGCTTTGGAAATTTTCTCAGAGATTGTGTTGTTGTTTTTCTCTTCGTCTCTTTCAGCTATTTATGCTTGAGGTTTGAAAAATGTCCGTTGAAGAGGGACAAGATTCAAATTCCTCGAGTTCTGGTCCTTAATTTCCGCGAACGGCTATCTGCAGCTGTTCGTACTATCAACAGTACTTTCCTGCAGGCAGCATTAAATGCACCCAGCTGATGCGAAGCATTTCTTCAATCATTTGTCTTTAATCACCTTGTACTTCAGCATTTATTACTCCAAGGGGCATTTATTACCGTTGGGAAGACTTTATGATCCTTTCCACTTGGCTGACGAAAGTGCAAGTCTGATGGCGAACTAAGCTGATCTCAAACGTGAACAAATCTGATTTGAGTTGGCTGATCTTCACTAGTCTGATATCTTTTCTTCAGTAGATCAGAAGTCTTGGACCTTGAGATTTTGACTCTTCTGATGTCTTCTGTACTTAGTCAAAATTCCTTCAAAGGGACATCTGCTAAGTTAATCCATACTTAGCCAATTCTGAAGTTTTGGAATGCATCAAAACCTCCCTTTTTAAAATGTCTTCAGTGACTTCATTTTCATCCTTATCCAACAATTTCCCCCTTTTTGATGATGACAAAACTTCAGTTAAGTACCTGTCAAATACCTAAACTAAAGAATGCAATCCTCAAAATTTTCTGAGATAGAAAATATATGTTGGAAGAAAAACTTGACTTTTTATTGATATTTGAAATATATTACATGTACAAGTTCTTCAGATGAGATGTCTGAAGAATAGATAAAGTACGCTGATTACAAAGAGTTTTATAAATTCTAACTATCAGCTCCTTCATCTGATCCTTCTAGCACTTCTTCATACTTATAAGAAGACTCCTCATCGTCTTCTTCTTCATCATCATCAGCTTCCTCATCCAGGAGAATGTTTGCTTTAGCAGCATCCATCTTTTCTTTAAGTTGCTGTTCTGTGATTAGCTCCATTGCCTTCCTGGCTGATTCTGTATTCTTGTACTTGGTAGTTTTTTCTTCAGTCTTTTCTTTTTCTTCTACCTTTCCAAGTTTTTCAGTCTTGTCAGTAGTGTCTTCAGTCTCCTTAGCTACATCAGCAGCAGCAGCTTCCTTAGCTGATTCTTCCCTTTTATCTTCCCCCTTTTTGTCATCATCAGATTTGATGACATTAGAAGGTTCAGCAGCAAGGTTAAGAGCAACTGTAGGAATCTTCATCACGCCACATAAAGCTTTCAGATTCTGATTCACTACATCATGACTTGCAGTTAAGTGATGAAAAGTGGTACTGATGTTGTCAGTTTGATCATTAAAGCAGTCAATATTCAGTTGTATGGTTAAAAGTTCATTGTGTAAGTCTTTTCCAGCATTGGAGACCTCTTGCAACAATCCAATATTAATAGCCTTCTCTTCTTCACTGACTCTGATGAAGGTTGCAGTTAAGTCAGCTATTTTGTGCTCAGCTCTTTGTAGGGCAGTATGAAGATGATTTATATCAGCCTTCACATCTTCCACGTTTCTGTTCATTTCAGTAAGGCTGTGCAGTAACTGCAGAGAATTGTCTTGAGGTACAGGAAAACTGTCAATCTCCTTCCTGATGATATTTGCGGTTGATTGTTGGACAGTTTCCAGCTGAAGTCTGTTGGACTCTACCAAATCTGTTTTCAGTTCATTCTTCAGCTCCTCTTTCAACTTCATCAGCTGCTGGCTATGCTTCTCTTCCAGTTCTTTCATTGAATTTTCCATCATCATCTGGAAAGCTTCCATCAGTGATGAGTGTTCATCACCTGATGAAGCAGAAGCAGCAGCTTCCTTTTCTTCAGTCTCCTGGTGGACAGGGACATCATTCATCTTAGTCTCCTGATGAGCTTCGGTCGCTTTAGCATTCCACTCAAGTGCTAAGGGTTCATCAGCTTCCTTTTGCTTATCAATGACATCATCATAGAACAGATTAGTGATCGTGCCATCATCATTGAAGCATGTAGTTTGACGTATTTGCCTAACAATGATCCAAGGGTTGACAGGGGCATTATTTCCCTTGGGCACTTCACTATATTCCTTCACTTCCTTGCCAAAAACTATTTGCTGAATACTTGGCAGCTGAGGCAACTCACTTGAGTGTCCCTGCTGATATCTTGACCTCTCTGCCCATCTCTTCAGGGCGGTCATAACAGCAATATTTATTGCTCTCTCTTGTAAAGACCTTGATCCACTTCTAGCCTTGTCAACATTGTTGGGCTCTAGTCCACTAGCCCAAAATGCTTAAGCCCATGTTGACAAGTAGAAGTAGATCAAGTCTTTATTAACCATTCAAACAATTCATCCACAATCAATGTGGGATTGGGGTGTTACAATCTCCCCAACTCAAATACTCGACGTCCTCGTCGAGTCCAGATCAATAGCCCAAGACCGCCCTCATGGATAACACCACGAAGTCGGCTCTAATACCATTTGTAAAGACCTTGATCCACTTCTAGCCTTGTCAACATTGTTGGGCTCTAGTCCACTAGCCCAAAATGCTTAAGCCCATGTTGACAAGTAGAAGTAGATCAAGTCTTTATTAACCATTCAAACAATTCATCCACAATCAATGTGGGATTGGGGTGCTACATCTCTTCAGCATTATCAGTCTTTCTTTTCTTGGCTGGCAGGGAGTTTTCAATTTTCTTGGCCTCCTCCAGTGCAAAATCTTTTGCATACTGATGCATGACATCTCTGACATAGCTGGGATCCAAGGCCTTCTGAATAGAGTCCGTCTTTAGCCAGTTCAGAACCCATTGTTCTTCATCAGCTAATTCCTTCAGATTTTGAAGTTATGCTATAGATTTGTTCAATCTGTTGTCTTTCCAACGGATGTATCTTGGCTTCTCCTGATTGAACAGAGTCTTCAGCATAAGCTTCTGGTCATAATATGCCAATGACTTCTCAAATCTCTTGAAGAGCTCCTTATCAGCATAGACAATCTCAAAGGCTCTTCTGACTTCAAATTTAGCCTTTGGCTTGACCTCTGCAGCAGGCATTTTAGGTTTCTTTTTTGTCTCTTCATTGATCTTAATGCCTCCACCATGAATTGGTCCGTAGGCATCAGTTTTGCTCATTTCAATGACCATTGCCATTTCTGCATCTTCAGCAGCTTTCCTTTCAGCCTCTGACATTTTTCTTCTGGCTTCATCCTTTGCTTCCTAGGCCTTGCTCAACTCAAGGGCCTTTTTCTCTTCCATCTCATCCTGCTTTCTCTGTTCAACTTCTTCTCTTTTCTTCTTATCAGCTTTAGAGATTTTCTTTTTCTTAATCACTATCTTTCTCTTTCCTTTATCAGCTGGGCCAACAGATGAAATGGGATTAACAGCAATAGGATGGATGATCATGACATCCGGATCATCCTGAGGTTTTGAAGCCTCAATTGTTGGTGTAGTTTGAGTAATCTGTTGCTTATCAGCTTTGTCAGCAGCAGAGTCCTCAACAACTCCAACAGGCCGTTCAGCAGATTCAGGAGATTGTCTAACTAAGTTTCCCAACTCAGTAGGCTTTTCTATGAACGTCATCTGCTTCCTTGCAGTCTTCTTAGTTAGTCCTTGAGTAACTTTTGAGGTAGCAGTATCCTTCTGCTGACTTCTTGTTCTTTGAGAAACACCCTCAGCTGGTCTCTCAACTGATGGAGTTCTAGAAGGTGATGCAGGAGACATTCCCCTTACATCAGCAGTAGTCTGACTTATTATTTGATCAACAGTAGTGTCAGCTACAGTCTTCATCTTTTTGGGAGCTTTCTCCTTTGGCTTATCAGTAGCCTTTTTCGTCTTAGTCTCAACAGCTAGGTCAGCTGTTTTGACCAATCTCCTTTGCCACTTGGCAGGAACCTCCTTTGGTTCCTCATTTTCAACTTCTTCAGGCTCATCAGCCTTTCTCTTCTGAACAGGTAAGTACTTGGTCATTGCCTTAGACTTGTGAATCTCCTTACCATTTGTCATATCACAGCCCAGCATGAACAACAGGTAACTGAGTGTGATCTTATGGTTGGTGTGAGGGCCTTTTCCTTTCTTTACGTCAAGAAAATCCGCAAAGATGTACCAAACTATTATAGACCAGTTGACTTCTAGCCCATAGTAGATGGCAGCCATTATGCTGAACCTTTTCATGGTACAACATCCAGAGAAAAAGTGCAGTTTTCTATCAGCTTCGACACCATATCAACCATCCACTGATATTCATCTTTCAGCTGTTTCTTCCTTATGTTGCCAGACAACACTTCTCCTTCTTTGGCGCAGATCGCCCAAAATTGTTGATGCTTGTCTTCCGTCAGTACAGTGACGTCATGTCGTCCACTGTTAGGAAGCCCAAAGGTTTCATGAAGCACAGCAGGAGTAATGACTATGGATTTACCTCCCACTGTAGCTTTGATCTCCAGTTTACTGTAATCAACAGTTGCAGTCTTGTAATACTCCAGAACCTGGTCGGTCCAGATTACACATTCGTTGTATTCCATGAAGTTCACCAATGAGGCAGACTTGAACTTCTCTAGCAGTTCCTTCATCAAATTCGTACCAGATTGGTAGTATGATTCATAAACGAGGAACATACCTTCAGCGGCCATTGCAAATCTGTTGAAAGTAGAGAGAACGAGAATAATTTTGCAGAAAAATTGCAAGTATTTTCTCAGAAGTGCTTTTGAAATTTGAGGGTGCATAAAGAACTACACGGCTGATCAGATTGAGATTTATAGAGTTAGGGTATTTCAGTTTCCGTGATACCAGCTAACCGTTAGATCCGTTTTCTTGTCAGTGCTGATCGTGCGGCGTCAGTTACGACCTTTCAAATTCAAATCGCATTAAATGAGGAGCGGGAATTTGTACCGCCCTTCTGTCACTTGTAAAATCGTGTTTTCAAATATAGCGTTTTAAACAGTAAGCTTTTACAAAAGCGATCAGATGAGTAAAGTAAATACTTATCTAATGGACTACTGTCCTGATGACAATGTTGTTATCAGTGAAAGCCAATAGCTGATAACCTTCCTCGGCTGTTTGTCAATCCAGCTAGATAAACTAATCTTCAATGTTCAAGAATTAAGAACACATCTTACGATAATATAACTTCAATTAACTGTCATTAACCAATTTCATCTTTTAGAACAGAAGTACCGCTACTCTTACACGTTCCCCCTGTCTTAAAGAATTCATAAGTTAACTAGTCTATTGAAGGTTAAATCTTGAAAGTAATAATAGATGACCGTGCTGATGAACTTCAGTCTCCTGATAAGTTCCCCCTCAGCTTATGCATCCAAATTAAGTAGTCCTAGTTCAGCTCTTAGAGTTGAAAACCTTACTTCACTTAAAGGTTTAGTGAAAATGTCAGCAATCTGATTGTCTGTATGAACATACTCAATCATAACATTGCCTTTTTCAACATGATCTCTAATGAAGTGATGCTTGATCTCAATATGTTTAGTCCTTGAATGACTTGTAGTGTTCTGAGTAAGTGAGATTGCACTTGTATTGTCACAGTAGATTGGAATTCCACTGATCTTAATGTTGTAATCTTCCAGTTGATGCTTCAACCATAGAATCTGTGCATAACAAGCTCCAGCAGCTATATATTCAGCTTCAGCAGTAGATATGGATACTGAAGTCTGTTTCTTACTCATCCATGAGATCAGACGACTGCCCAGAAATTGACAAGCACCTGTAGTGCTCTTTCTATCAATTTTGCAGCCAGCAAGGTCTGAATCTGAATATCCAGTAAGCTCAAATCCAGACTCTCTAGGATACCACAATCCCAATTCTTGAGTGCCCTTGATATATTTCAGTATTCTTTTGGCAGCTAAGAGATGAGATTCCTTGGGATTTGATTGAAATCTTGCACAAACCCCTACTGAGTACATTATATCAGGTCTGCTTGCTGTTAAGTACAACAGTGACCCAATAATGTCTCTGTATTTGGTTATGTCCACTGATTTGCCATCTTCATCTTTATCCAAACGAAGACTTGTAGACATAGGAATAGTAGCAGTAGAGCTAGTTTCCATACCAAATTTCTTAAACAGATCTTTTGTGTACTTTGCTTGGTTGATGAATATACCATCAGGCAACTGTCTAACTTGCAAACCAAGAAAATAATTAAGTTCACCCATCATGCTCATTTCAAACTTGTTCTGCATCAGCTTGGAGAACTTGTCACACATCTGTTGGTTAGTTGAACCAAAAATAATATCGTCCACATATATTTGCACAAGTAATATATGATTTTCCCATTCAATAGTGAACAAGGTCTTATCTACCTTACCTTTACGAAATCCTTTAATTAAAGGAAAATCAGATAGGGTATCATACCATGCTCTTGGAGCCTGTTTCAGTCCATAGAGGGCTTTCTTCAGACGATATACCTTGTCTTCTTGTTGATAGACTTCAAATCCAGGTGGTTGTTCAACGTAAACTTCTTCTTGCAATTCTCCATTGAGTAAAGCAGACTTCACATCCATCTGATAGACAGTGAAGTTCTCGTAAGCAGCATAGGCAAAAAACAGTCTGATTGCTTCAAGTCTTGCTACTGGTGCAAATGTCTCATCAAAGCCAATTCCTTCTTCTTGACAATAGCCCTTGGCCACTAATCTTGCTTTGTTTCTGGTAACAATACCATCTTCATTCATTTTATTTCTGAAAACCCATTTAGTGCCAATTACCCTTTGATGACTTGGTCTAGGAACCAAGTACCAGACTTCATTCCTTTCAAATTGATTCAACTCTTCTTGCATAGCTTCAATCCAGAAGGAATCACTAAGAGCTTCTTCAATTTGTTTAGGCTCTATTTGAGATAGAAAAGTAACAAACATAGAGTCTTGAGCAGCAGCTCTTCTTGTTTTCACTCTATCCAAGGGATCACCAATCACTAACTCAGGTGGGTGATTCTTGAGCCATCTAAGATCAGGTTGCAGGTCTGAATGTTGTCCTCTGTTTTGATCTTGCAACACTACTGTTGGAGATTCAGTAGTAGTCTGTTGAACATTTCTGGTCTGTTGAACAGTCTCTGGTCTGTCAGCTGTTTGCAACTCGTCTGTTAGACAATCAGCACTGTGATTTTGAACAGCACTTGAGTTAGCAGCTGAACTGAGATTAGGTAGTATGATGGGAACATATTCTTCATTTCTTTCAACATTCAATTTCTGAAAATCAGTAGACAGATCTTGATTAGTACATTGATTCTTTTCAGAAGATTGACTTGGCTCATCAAATACTACATGAATGGATTCTTCTACTAGTAATGTTCTTTTGTTAAAAACTCTATAGGCCTTACTAACAGTAGAGTATCCTACAAAAACAGCTTCATCAGCCTTTTCTGCAAATGCAGCAAGGTGATTTTTTTAAAACAAAGCATTTACAACCAAATATCTTAAAATAATGAATGTTTGGCTTCCGGTTGTTCCAAACTTCATATGGAGTCTTGTTTTGGTGCTTGTTGATCATGCATCTGTTTTGGGTAAAACATGCTGTATTTGTTGCTTCTGCCCAAAATCTTTGCGGCAGCTTAGCTTCAGCTATCATTGATCTGACAGCTTCTTTTAGTGTTCTGTTTCTCCTTTCAGCAACACCATTCTGTTGAGGGGTTCTAGCAGCTGAATACTCATGATGTATTCCTTTAATATTACAATATTCTTCAACAGTAGAGTTTGTGAACTCTGTCCCTCTGTCTGATCTGATTTTCAGTATTTTCATACTTTTCTCATTTTGAATCCTTTCCATCAGATTTGTAAGATGTTCCTTGGTTTCACTTTTGTTTTTCATGAAAATCACACAAGTATATCTTGAATAATCATTCACAACAGCTAGGCAGTATTTCTTTCCACCATTGCTGACGGGATCAATAGGGCCAAATAAGTCCATGTGTAGCAGCTCCAAGATTCTATCAGAAGATTGGTGCTTCTTGCTTTTGAAAGATGACTTGATTTGTTTACCCTTCTGACAAGCGTCACATAGCTTATCTTTGCTCATGACTGTTTTTGGAATCCCTTCTACCAAATCATTCTTGATTAATCTGTTCATGGTCTTGAAGTTTAAGTGATTCATCCTTTTGTGCCATAGCCAGCTGACTTCACTTGGTGTTGATGCCACCAAACAAACACTTGAATTCTTATCAACAGAATTCCAGTCGACTATGTAGATATTTCCTTGCCTTCTTCCAGATAAAATTACCTTTTTTGTACTAATCTGTTCAACGTAGCACTTATCTGTTGAGAAGATGACTGAATATCCTTTGTCACAAAATTGACTTATGCTCAACAGGTTGTACTTTAGGCCTTTAATATATGAGACGTCAGATATCTCAATGTTTCTTTTGATTAATCTTCCTTTAGCTACAATCTTGCCTTCTTTGCTGTCTCCAAAAGTGACTTTTGGACCATCCACATCAACTGCATCAGTAAGCTCATGTATGTTTCCACACATGTGTCTTGAACATCCACTGTCCAAGTACCAAATCTTCTCTACTTTACTCCTACTCCTAATCCTAACCTACAAAACAAAAATAAAATTGTTTTAGGTACCCTTATTGAGAGGGTCCTGAAGGATTAGTTCCACCTTTGACAACCCAAGATGTTGATGTCTTAGGCTTCTTAGGTTTCTGAGTTTTGACAGGAGCATGAACAGATTCATTTTTATCATAATTATCAGATAAGTCATGTTGATGATCAGTATGATAAGAATAATGTTCATAAGCAGGGTAAGGTGCATGATAAGCAGGATATGCATGCATTGGATGAGCAGGATAAGGTGCATAGTAACTAGGAAATTGAGGTGCATGATACATAGGATGATATGCAGCAGGTTGCACATAATAAAACTCATTTCCATACCAAGCATTTTGATTTTTCTTGTTCTTTTGCTTCTTTGGTTTACTAGTTGCTTGCTCATTAGATGACTTAGTTTTACCACTAGTCTGATATAGTTTAGCTTTATCAGCAGACTTCTTCGAACTCTGCTGTTTGGTCTTACTAGTCTGTTTACCTAAACTAGGCTCTTTGCTTTTTTTAGCCTTAGGAGATTTCTTCTCCTTTACCACTTTCTCAGGTGAAGCAGGTCTAGCAGTTTGAACATACAGAATGACCTTACTATTGTCAGCAGATACAAATTTTTCAGTATGATTCAATTCTAGCTTATCCTGTTCTAAAGGTATATTCTGTTTACTAGATGTATGCGTGGATGCAACAGATGATTTCTCATGAGACTCAATAACTTTTTCAAGTTCCATGATTTTTCCTTTATAAACTTCACATTCAGCTTTCAGAGACTCATATTCTTGTTCAAGCAGTTTGTAGTCATCTGATTCTTTAGGCTTTTCAGCTTTAAGTTTCAGTGAGCTGTTTTGCTCTTTCAACAAGATCATCTCTTCCTTAAGCTTTTTGTATGCTTCAGCAATACCAGTATTATTGAGCATCATTTGTTCAAATGAATTAAATAATTCATTGTCAAGAGGAGTTACCTCATCCTCAGAGTCATCAGATTCCTTTGCCATCAGGCACATGAGAACAGGGTTCTCTTCATCAGAAGATTCTTCATCAGACGTGTCTGAATCTGAATCCGATGAGTAGACAGCAGCCAGCTTTTCTGCTTCAGCTACCATTGCCTTGCCTCTCTGATGCTTTCTTTCTTTTCTTATTTTCTTCTCCTCTTCAGTGTATTTTTCTGCTTTCGGATATGGACAATCTTTGATGAAGTGTCCCAATTTCCTGCAGTTATAACACATTAGTTTTGCTTTATAATCGTCCTTATCTTGAGAAGAAAAGTTAGGTTTAGAAGTAGAAGCATTGTTGTATTTGTTCTTCATTTTTCTCTTGTAGAACTTCTTGAAGTTGTTTATCAGCAATGCTACATCTCCAGCTGTGTACTCCTTCTTGTTGAGTAATGTGGATTCATCAGATGAGTCCACTTCTTTACTTTTCTGTGCTGGCCTTCTTGGATTTTCAGCAGCAACAAGTGCAGCTGTGGGTCCTGAAGTTGAGGTTTCTTCAATTCCCATTCTAGGCAGTTTATACTCATAAGCCTTGAGTACAGAAAACAGCTCTGTAAGAGAGATCTTTCCCAAATCTCTTTATTCTTCCATTGCTGTCACCTTCATGTTGAATTTTGGAGGTAAAGCCTTCAGTACTCTGATGGTTATCTCCTTATCTGTGAATGTTTTTCCAAGCTTTAGAACTTCATTGAGTGTTCTGGTAAACCTGGTATCCATCTGATCAATGGTCTCTCCAGATTTCATTTTGAAGTTGTCCAGCTTTTCTAGAGCAACACTCAGCTGATGCTCTTTGATCGCATCATTTCCTTCGCTCATATCTCTGACTTTATCCCACATTTCCTTTGCAGTTTTGCAATGCTTGACTTTGTCAAACCGATCATTATCCAGGGCTTTAGTCATGATGAATCTTCCGACCTTATCCAGATTGAAAAGCTTTATTTCTTCTGGAGTCATCTCATGAAGATCTTTGTCCACAACCGTATCAACTTCATTAATATTTATGGTCTTTGTGAATCTGAATGGACCTTTAATGATACATGTGTACATGTTATCATTATAAGCAGCTAGGAAAATCTCCATCCTGATTTTCCAGTCTTCAAAAGACATACCAGCAATGTGGGGAACATGGCTGATACAATCCATTTTTCAAAAAGTTTTTGATTTTTCAAAAAGATGCTCTTTTGAAAAGTTTTGAAAACCTTTGAAAAACACTTGGATCAAGCTAATTGATCAGGCAGCTGATTCTAATGAACCACCTGCTCTGATACCACTTGTTGGTCCCAAGTGGTCAGAAGAGGTTTAGAGAGGGGGGGGGGTGAATAAACCTCTTTAAAATTTTTCTTCCAATTTTAACTTTAAAACTTTTCTCTAACTGTGAACAGACTAAGCTGATCAGAGTAGTAAGTTACAATTCTGTTCGCGAACAAATCTTTGAACAGGTTTGTTGACCACTCGTCTGATAGTTACTTAGCTAATTTTGTTAAAATCAGTTTTAATACTTAGAGTACTTGCAGCGGATTTTTAAAGTGTTTTTCACAAGTATTCTTAGTAGTTTGAAAAATGTTTCCCCAGTTTTATAAACTCCTTTAAATTCTTTTTCAAACAGTTAACTAAAGTGTTTTATGCAGTCTTGAAATATGCAAGTAAAAATGCAAGTAAAAACACAAGTAATTTTTATAGTGGTTATATGGATTTAAATATCCTTTAATCCACTCTTCCAAGTCACAAAGATCTTGGGTTATACTAGAAACACAAAGTAACCAGTACACTCTGCTTACGACTAGCAACAAATGAACATGCCGTAAGTGCGCAGTAAGAAATCACAAAGAAATCCTACCCTCTGAAGTAATATCACTCACAAAGATGGATATCTACTTCTCACAACACTCAGTTTTACAAATTCACTCAGAAGATGTATTTAGCTTGGTTCTTCAACTCTGCTTTTCGTCAACAAATGACTAAGCTGATGAGTGAGCTGTTCTTGAGACTTAAGAGATTTTGCTTTGGAAATTTTCTCAGAGATTGTGTTGTTTTTCTCTTCGTCTCTTTCAGCTATTTATACTTGAGGTTTGAAAAATGTCCGTTGAAGAGAGACAAGATTCAAATTCCTCGAGTTCTGGTCCTTAATTTCCGCGAACGGCTCTCTGCAGCTGTCCGTACTATCAACAGTACTTTCCTGCAGGCAGCATTAAATGCAGCATTAAATGCACCCAGCTGATGCGAAGCATTTCTTCAATCATTTGTCTTTAATCACCTTGTACTTCAGCATTTATTACTCCAAGGGGCATTTATTACCGTTGGAAAGACTTTATGATCCTTTCCACTTGGCTGATGAAAGTGCAAGTCTGATGGCGAACTAAGCTGATCTCAAACGTGAACAAATCTGATTTGAGTCGGCTGATCTTCACCAGTCTGATATCTTTTCTTCAGCAGATCAGAAGTCTTGGACCTTGAGATTTTGACTCTTCTGATGTCTTGTACTTAGTCAAAATTCCTTCAAAGGGACATCAGCTAAGTTAATCCATACTTAGCCAATTTTGAAGTTTTGGAATGCATCAAAACCTCCATTTTCAAAATGTCTTCAGTGCCTTCATCTTCATCCTTATCCAACAGTCTTTAACAAAAGAACTTTACTTATAGAGGAATCCATTCATGTAGTATTTGATGAACCAAGTCAATCTTCTGAAAGAATGAAAGTGCTAATCAAGATACTGATTTACAGAAGTTGAATGTTGGAAAGAATGATGTTGGATGAAGATGAAGATGGAGTGCAAAGAAGTTAAGAAGATAAGGGAAGGTTTTGATGATTTCCAAAACGTCAAAATCAGCTAAGTATGGAAAGCTTAGTCCCCTTAGAAGAATTTTGAACAAGTAAAGAAGACATCAGAAGAGTTCAAAGTTCAAAGCCCAGAAGACTACTGATCTCGTGCTGAAACAGCGAACAGAAGGGTAGGTCATCAGCTGACTCAAATCAGATTAGTTCAGTATTTGATCAGCAGAGTTGCTTCAATCAGCAGAGTAGAAGAGATCAAGAGATTAGTTCAACGGTAATAAATGCACCTGGTGTAATAAATGCTGCAAGAGAAGGGTAGTAATGGCAAATGATTGAAGAAAACTCTCGGATCAGCAGAGTGCATTTAATGCTGCTACAGGAAAGTACAGCAGAAAAAGGACTGTAGCAGGTAGCCGTTCATAAATCGGGCTAAGGCTATGGATTTGAGATTTGACTTCCTTCAACGGTCATATTTTCAAATCCAAGTATAAATAGAGCAGAGTTCGAAGAGAGACATACACAACAACAATTCTGAGATTTCGTTTTTGAAGCAGAAAATTTTCTAAGTCTCAAGAAGCTCGAACAGCTCACTCGTCTGGTGGAAGTCATCTGTTGACAGAAACCCAGTTGAAGAAAACAGAAAAATACAATCTGAGTGATTTTGAATTAGCTGAGTGTTGTGCGAAGTTTAAATCCGTCTTTGTGAGTGATTTAGCTTCAGAGGATAGGATTTCTGAGTGATTTCCTGTTGTGAGCTTATAGCCTTTTCATTTGTTGTTTAGGTATAAGTGGAGAAATATTGTAAACTGTGTATTTATAGTATAACCCAGAATCTAAGTGATCTGGAAGAGTGGACTAAAGGATTTTTATCCATATAACCACTATAAAAATTCTTGGTGTTATTCTTGCATTTAAGTTTTCTTGCATATTTTAAATTGCATAAGTTTGCACTTTGAATTGTAAAAAGATTTTAAAAGGAGTTTCAAAACTGGGGATAAAATCTTTTTAAGGACTTAGTCTACTTGTGAAAAACACTTTCAAACATCCGCTGCAAGTATACTCTTGATAAAACTGTTTTTCTGAAAAACAGCTAAGTAAATTGTAAGAAGAGTGGTCACTCTGCTGTTCAAGATTTGTTCACGATCAGCATAGTCATCTTACTGTTCTTCATCAGCTTAGTCTGCTGACAGAACACTAAAAAGTTTTTAAGTCTAAAAATTTTCAGAGGTCTATTCACCCCCCCTCCTCTAGACCTCATCTGACCACTTGGGACCAACAAATGAAGAATATGTTCCCATCATACTACCTGATCTCAACTCAGCTGCTAACTCAAGTGCTGTTCAAAATCACAGTGCTGATTGTCTAACAAACGAGTTACTAACAATTGATAGACCAGAGACTGTTCAACAGACAAGAGATGTTCAACAGACTGCTACTGGAACTCCAACAGTAGTGTTGCAAGATCAAAACAAAGGACAACATTATGATTTGCAACCTGATCTTAGATGGCTCAAGAATCACCCACCAGAGCTGGTGATTGGTGATCCTTTGGATAAAGTGAAGACAAGGAGAGCTGCTGCAAGTGAAGCAATGTTTGTCAGCTTCCTATCTCAAATTGAGCCCAAACAGATTGAAGAAGCTCTTAGTGATTCAAACTGGATTGAAGCCATGCAAGAAGAGCTAAATCAATTTGAAAGGAATGAAGTCTGGTACTTAGTTTCTAGACCAAGTCATCAAAGAGTCATTGGCACTAAATGGGTATTCAGGAATAAAATGAATGAAGATGGTAAAGTCACCAGAAATAAAGCAAGATTAGTGGCCAAGGGTTACTGCCAAGAAGAAGGCATTGACTTTGATGAAACTTTTGCACCAGTAGCAAGATTAGAGGTTATCAGACTCTTTCTTGCTTATGCTGCTTACAAGAATTTCACAGTCTATCAAATGGATGTGAAATCAGCTTTTCTCAATGGAGAATTGCAAGAATAAGTTTATGTTGAACAACCACCTAGATTTGAAGCCTATCAAAAAGAAGACAAGGTGTATCGTCTGAAGAAAGCCCTCTATGGACTGAAACAGGCTCCAAGAGCATGGTATGATACTTTATCTGATTTTCTTTTAATTAAAGGATTTCGTAAAGGTAAGGTAGACAAGACCTTGTTCACTATTGAATGGGAAGAACATATTTTGGTATGTGGACGACATTATTTTTGGTTCAACTAATCAACAGATGTGTGATAAGTTCTCAAAGCTGATGCAGAACAAGTTTGAAATGAGCATGTGATAACGCCATGAAAACGTCGTTATTACCCATCTCTTTAAACCCAAAACATCTTGTTTTGATCCGAGTGTTTGTGTGTCTTCGCGTGTTTTCGTGTCTTTTGTGCTTTTGGCCATTTTGTTTGGCCTTTGTTCGTTTTTGTGTTTTTGTTCTCGCTTTGATCGTTTTCTCCGTGGTTTGTAGGTATTTACATCTTAGAAAGATTTGGAGTTGCGTATCAATGATGCGAGTCGCTCTACCCACCCCGCGAGTCAAGCTTGAGCTTCAAAGGAAATAGAACTCGTAGCAAATTGTACAAGAATGTAGATAGCTGCTCACTAGAACTTGCATAAATATTTCATGGATGATCCAAATGAGCTGAATTTTGGATATGTCATAGATGAGTGAGTTAGCTATGCTACGGACTTTACGGATCTGCATTCGGAGTTCGGAATCAAAAGATATGCTGCTCGGAAGGAAGTGCGGCAGAAAGCTCGCGGCCGCGAGGTTCAAGCTCGCGGCCGCGAGGTGTTGGCAGAAAGTTTCTGCCCAGCTCTCGCGGCCGCGAGGTTCAGGCTCGCGGCCGCGAGACCTGCTCTGTTTTTTAGCGTGTTTAGAGGGTGTTTCTTGTACTTTGCCTTCTTTCTCCCACTTGTAATTAAAACATCTTGGGGGGACATTTTGGTCTTGATTCCCTAGGTTAAGAGGGTTAGGAGGAGGAATTAAAACACAACTTCCACAACAAAACTTCCTCCTAGCCTCCCTTTTCCTCTCAAGCCTCCATCAACTCTCTCTTTAGTTTTTATTGCTTTTTCTTGTATTTGAAGACTCCACCAAGGGTGTGAGTTAGTCACCACTCTTGGGGAGTGATTAGGTGGTGATTAAAGGGAGGAGAATCCTTGTCTCGATTCCATTTCGATTAGGTGATTTCTTTCCATTTCTTAGTTATTTATGATTAGGAGATGAGTTTGTTATTTCCTTTTTGGATGAATGATTGTGTATTGGAATTCTCCAGATTTATATAAATTTATGTTATTGTTTGATTAATGATGTCTTGATGATTAGTATGGTGCTTATATGTGTTCGTTAATCCGATTCCGTGTTTATTGTTCGTCTTGTGGTTTGACAACCCTTTGAGATGAGTGTTATTGATTCTTGATTGCTAGATATAGTGATTTTGAGGATTTGATTATGAATTTGGATTGTGAATCGATTTTAGGATAGACATATACCTATGTCGTTTCATATTCGTTTAAGGTTTGAGTTTAAATGACATCGATTAGATTTTAGTCCATTTATACGTAAATTGGGTTAGTTTAATTTGATAGGTTGGTATGCTATCGAAAGATACATATGAATGTCATTGAATCCTTGAATAGCAAACACGAGCACAATATATTAATTGTCGAGTCATTGTTATCGTTTGATTAATTATGTTTGATGTTGGGTTATGTTTGATTTGTTGGGTTTATTGTTTTATCGCACTTTTGGCCATCTACCTTTAATGCAACCTAGACATAGGATGTAGAAAGTTAGGTGAGTGACGATTTGTGGATTTCAACCTAGGATAGACATATACCTAGTTTGGTCCGTGTTTGTATAATGGGTTCGTTCGTAAATGCATCAAATAACTTAGATTCTCTTTATTCGGGGACTCGGGTTAGTTTTAGGTCCCGGGTGACAACGGTACGCCTTAGAATCCTCTTTTGGGTTCGGACTTTCCTTAGAGCATCGATTGACAGCGATGTTCGTTATTGATCCGGAGATGGAGAGTTTGGGTAGATTGGTAGAGTTAAGTCAAACCGATAGGGAGACTTAACTAATTTGAACTCACAAACAACAACTAAATCTGGGATTGTTTGCATAGTTAACCTAACAACCGCATAATTTATCTGCTTTAACTAATCGCTTATGAATCCTCCTTACCGCATAATTAACTCCCCATTTACTTGCTTTCGTAGTTAGATTTATTTTATCGCTCGTAGTTAAATAAAATCACCCTTATCATAAGTTTGGGTTCGATAATTTGTATCAAGCATTCTTAGATGAAATAAGCCGTCAATTGATTCGTTTATTCCCACCTTTTACCCATTCGTTGGGATTCGATACTCGGTATGTACTTATCGTTTTATATTACTTGTAACGACCGTATACTTGCGTGTTTGCGTATTAGTATTTGGAACGCAACAAGTTTTTGGCGCCGTTGCCGGGGAGTGTGGTAACGTGCGGAGTAAATAATGATATTGATGGCTAAGTTTGTTTTTGATAGCTTAATACTTTGTGCTAATTTTGATCTTTTTGTTTCTTTGCGAGGTTTGATCGGACTATTGCGAAGAGCTTAAGATTTTGATGAGCCTGTTTTGTGGAATCATGGACGATGGGAGTAGTTTTGGTGACAATCAATTCATCCCTCGTATCAAGTCAAGCTCGTGACTTAAAACAAGCATTATTTCCCTTTTTCATCATCTTGTCTTGTTTTGTTTTGTTTTGCTTTTGTTTGTGTTGTGTTGTAGGTGATGATTGTGCATGATAATGAAGTAATGGCAAGCATGATTGAGGATCCGAGACGGAAGTTAACCACGGGATGCACGGACTCCATGATCGACAAAAGGGCGTAACCTTTACATTTTTGCATTCCGTTTGGTTTATTTTGCGCTTACAATGATATATCTATATGTCCGTACTTGATTGGTTTAGATTATCTATGCTTGCTTGAATTGGATAGAGCCGTGTTCGATCATTTACCTTGTTGATTTCTTTGTTTTGTTTGTTTTTCTTTTCTTTGTGTGCTTGCGCGGTTGTCGTGTCGACCTCCCTCCATTTTTCTCAATTCACACAATGGGGACATTGTGCGTTTTAAGTTTGGGGGAGAGAGGTCGCAAGTACTTGCATACATGCTAGGTCGACCCGCCAAATTTTTTCAAATTCTTATTATTATTTGAGTATGCTTCTACAAAATTTGAGCACATTGGCTAAGGCTAGATTGTATTTGAGGTGGATAAAGAACTTTAGTGATAATAGGATCTAGGATTCCTCTTGCGTAACTTAGTTTCTCTCCAAACTTTAGTTTGAAAACTATGTGTGAAAAGAGCAAAATGACTTAAGTTTGGGGGAGTGAACCCTTTTCAAGAATGAAAAACTTTTGAACACCTAGCTCTTAAAAGAAATGAGTAGAGAAGTTGCTAAAATGTATGCCCTTCTATGAGAGAAAAGAAAGGCTAAGCCTTCATTGATGAAATTCATGGATGATTTTTGTAATAACTCTATGTCATTATAATTGTGCAAGTTTTGTAGTGAAAAATTCAAATGTAATGCACAAAGGAAAGGAATGGTGCTAGTAGCCCACAAAGTTAAATGTATAGAAAAACAAGCTACCATCAATAGTGCTAGATTTGTATTGTAATATCATTGTAAAGCACAAAGTGCTATGTTATTATTGTAAATCAAAAGAAAAGCATTTATGTGAGAAAGAGCTAGGAACTAAAATTGCCAATTAGTTCAAGAGTAGGGACAATACTCTTAAATTACCTACAACTTAGTTTCATGATGTGATTGGAGCATAAGGTTTGAAACCTAAGGTTAGGAGATAGTCTAAGTTAACGTGAGGAGCCCATGCAAGTAGAACCGATGATTTTAATCTATTGGGGCGTATTCACCTAAAATAGAACCTAGCCAAAGTCATCACACACACACGTGGAGCTTGTTTAAAGAATAATTTGAAAGTGTTAAGCTTTGGCATTTTGATCTTAAGCATGCACGTTTAGTACTTGTTTTGTTTTCTTTGCTCGAGGACGAGCAAGTGTTTAAGTTTGGGGGTGTTGATAACGCCATGAAAACGTCGTTATTACCCATCTCTTTAAACCCAAAACATCTTGTTTTGATCCGAGTGTTTGTGTGTCTTCGCGTGTTTTCGTGTCTTTTGTGCTTTTGGCCATTTTGTTTGGCCTTTGTTCGTTTTTGTGTTTTTGTTCTCGCTTTGATCGTTTTCTCCGTGGTTTGTAGGTATTTACATCTTAGAAAGATTTGGAGTTGCGTATCAATGATGCGAGTCGCTCTACCCACCCCGCGAGTCAAGCTTGAGCTTCAAAGGAAATAGAACTCGTAGCAAATTGTACAAGAATGTAGATAGCTGCTCACTAGAACTTGCATAAATATTTCATGGATGATCCAAATGAGCTGAATTTTGGATATGTCATAGATGAGTGAGTTAGCTATGCTACGGACTTTACGGATCTGCATTCGGAGTTCGGAATCAAAAGATATGCTGCTCGGAAGGAAGTGCGGCAGAAAGCTCGCGGCCGCGAGGTTCAAGCTCGCGGCCGCGAGGTGTTGGCAGAAAGTTTCTGCCCAGCTCTCGCGGCCGCGAGGTTCAGGCTCGCGGCCGCGAGACCTGCTCTGTTTTTTAGCGTGTTTAGAGGGTGTTTCTTGTACTTTGCCTTCTTTCTCCCACTTGTAATTAAAACATCTTGGGGGGACATTTTGGTCTTGATTCCCTAGGTTAAGAGGGTTAGGAGGAGGAATTAAAACACAACTTCCACAACAAAACTTCCTCCTAGCCTCCCTTTTCCTCTCAAGCCTCCATCAACTCTCTCTTTAGTTTTTATTGCTTTTTCTTGTATTTGAAGACTCCACCAAGGGTGTGAGTTAGTCACCACTCTTGGGGAGTGATTAGGTGGTGATTAAAGGGAGGAGAATCCTTGTCTCGATTCCATTTCGATTAGGTGATTTCTTTCCATTTCTTAGTTATTTATGATTAGGAGATGAGTTTGTTATTTCCTTTTTGGATGAATGATTGTGTATTGGAATTCTCCAGATTTATATAAATTTATGTTATTGTTTGATTAATGATGTCTTGATGATTAGTATGGTGCTTATATGTGTTCGTTAATCCGATTCCGTGTTTATTGTTCGTCTTGTGGTTTGACAACCCTTTGAGATGAGTGTTATTGATTCTTGATTGCTAGATATAGTGATTTTGAGGATTTGATTATGAATTTGGATTGTGAATCGATTTTAGGATAGACATATACCTATGTCGTTTCATATTCGTTTAAGGTTTGAGTTTAAATGACATCGATTAGATTTTAGTCCATTTATACGTAAATTGGGTTAGTTTAATTTGATAGGTTGGTATGCTATCGAAAGATACATATGAATGTCATTGAATCCTTGAATAGCAAACACGAGCACAATATATTAATTGTCGAGTCATTGTTATCGTTTGATTAATTATGTTTGATGTTGGGTTATGTTTGATTTGTTGGGTTTATTGTTTTATCGCACTTTTGGCCATCTACCTTTAATGCAACCTAGACATAGGATGTAGAAAGTTAGGTGAGTGACGATTTGTGGATTTCAACCTAGGATAGACATATACCTAGTTTGGTCCGTGTTTGTATAATGGGTTCGTTCGTAAATGCATCAAATAACTTAGATTCTCTTTATTCGGGGACTCGGGTTAGTTTTAGGTCCCGGGTGACAACGGTACGCCTTAGAATCCTCTTTTGGGTTCGGACTTTCCTTAGAGCATCGATTGACAGCGATGTTCGTTATTGATCCGGAGATGGAGAGTTTGGGTAGATTGGTAGAGTTAAGTCAAACCGATAGGGAGACTTAACTAATTTGAACTCACAAACAACAACTAAATCTGGGATTGTTTGCATAGTTAACCTAACAACCGCATAATTTATCTGCTTTAACTAATCGCTTATGAATCCTCCTTACCGCATAATTAACTCCCCATTTACTTGCTTTCGTAGTTAGATTTATTTTATCGCTCGTAGTTAAATAAAATCACCCTTATCATAAGTTTGGGTTCGATAATTTGTATCAAGCATTCTTAGATGAAATAAGCCGTCAATTGATTCGTTTATTCCCACCTTTTACCCATTCGTTGGGATTCGATACTCGGTATGTACTTATCGTTTTATATTACTTGTAACGACCGTATACTTGCGTGTTTGCGTATTAGTATTTGGAACGCAACAGCATGATGGGAGAACTTAATTATTTTCTTGGTTTGCAAGTAAGACAGTTGCCTGATGGAATATTAATCAGCCAAGCAAAATACACAAAGGATCTGTTCAAGAAATTTGGTATGGAAACTAGCTCTACTGCTAATATTCCAATGTCTACTAGTCTTCGTTTGGATAAAGATGAAGATGGAAAATCATTGGACATAACCAAGTACATAGGAATTATTGGGTCACTGTTATACTTAATAGCTAGCAGACCTGATATCATGTACTCTGTTGGGGTTTGTGCGAGCTTTCAATCAAATCCTAAGGAATCTCACCTCTTAGCTGCCAAAGGATACTTAAGTATCTTAAAGGTACCGGAGATTTGGGGTTGTGGTATCCTAGGGAATCTGGATTTGAGCTTATTGGATATTCAGATTCTGACCTTGCTGGCTGCAAGATTGACAGAAAAAGCACAACAGGTGCCTATCAGTTCTTAGGTAGTCGTCTGATATCATGGATGAGTAAGAAACAAACTTCAGTATCCATATCAACTGCTGAAGCTGAATACATAGCAGCTGGAGCTTGCTGTGCACAAATATTATGGTTGAAGCATCAACTTGAAGATTAAAATATTAAAATCAGTGGAATACCTATCTACTGTGACAATACAAGTGCAATCAGCCTTACTCAGAATACTACAAGTCATTCAAGGACTAAGCATATTGAGATCAAACATCATTTTATTAGAGATCATGTGGAGAAAGGACATGTCATGATAGAATATGTGTTTACTGAAAATCAGATTGCTGACATCTTCACTAAACCTCTAAGTGAGACAAGGTTTTCAACTCTTAGAGCTGAACTAGGGTTTGTTAAAGTTAGATGCATAAGATGAGGGGGAACTCATCAGAAGACTAAAGTTCAACAGCTTAATCATCTCACTCATCTTCAAGGATTAACTCTGAACAGACTAGTTAACTTATGAATTCTTAAAATCCGGGGGAACGTGTAAGACTAGCGGTACTTCTGATTAAAAGATGAAATTTGTTGATGACAGTTAGTTGAAGTTATGTTTTCAACAGAAGATTAAAGTCTTGAAGAATGAAAATTTATTATCTAGCTAGATTGACAAACAGCTGAGGAAGGTTATCAGTTATTGGCTTTCACTGATAACAGCTTTGTCATCAGGACAATAGTCCATCAGATAAGTATTTATTTTACTCATCTGATCACTAGTGTAAAAGCTTACTGTTTAAAACGTTTTATTTAAAAACACGCTTTTACAAGTGATAAAAGAGCGGTACATATTCCCGCTCCTCATTTAATGCGATTTTAATTTGAAAGGTCGTAACTGACGCTGCACGATCAGCACTGACAAGAAACGGATCTAACGGTTAGCTGGTATCAGGGAAACCGAAATACCCTAACTCTATAAATCCCAATCTGATCAGCCGTGTAGTTCTTTACGCACCCAAAACATTCAAAGAGCACTTGTGAGAAAAACTTGCAATTTTCTGTGAAAATTTCTTCTTGTTTCTTTAACTTCCAACAGATTCAATGGCTGCTGAAGGTATGTACTTAGTCTATGATTCCTATTACCAATCTGGTACTAATTTGATGAAAGAGTTGCTGGAAAAGTTCAAAACTTCTTCATTGGTAAATTTCATGGAGTACAATTAAGGAGTTATCTGGATCGACCAGGTTTTGGAGTACTATAAAGACCGCAACTGTTTATCACAGCTCTAAGGAAATCAAGGCTACAGTTGGTGGTAAATCCATCGTTATTTCCCCTGCTGTTCTTCACTAGACTTTTGGGCTTTCCAACAGTGGATGTCATGACGTCACTGTGCTGACTGAGGATAAGCACCAACAGTTCTGGGCAATCTGTGCCAAGGAGGGAGAGATGTTGTCTGGCAACATCAAGAAGAAAAAGTTGAAAGACGAGTATCAGCGGATGGCTGATATGGTTTCTAAATTATCGTATTTTCCAACAACCAAAAATTCACTTTTCTTTAAGTTTTCTTAAAATCAAATCGTTTCGTTAATTTAGTTTGTTTATTTATCTTTAATGCTACTTTGTCAACTACGATTTTAGCTTAGTTTAGTTATCTCCTCGTGGATACGACCGCCCAATATATTCTATATCGAGCGCTTTGTTTCGACAAGTTTGGGTGTAATCAAATTTTGGCGCCGTTGTCGGGGAGGTGCAACAAGTAAGCATCATAAGTAGTTATTTAGCTAACGAGGTAAGTAAACTTTATTTTATTCAAATTTTGTTCTCTTAGGTAATTGTAGGACATTTCGTACTATATCTCCACCCGGGGAATCTGCACCCCCCTGAGCATCGTCTCCAACCGATAGGGCTATCTCCTCCAATTAATTAAAAAAAAATCTTCCCCACTCTCACCTATATTATCTATAATAATAATAATAATAATAATAATAATAATAATAATAGTAGTAGTAGTAGTAATAGTAGTAGTAGTAGTAGTAATAATAATAATAATAATAATAATAATAATAATAATAATAATAATAATAATAATAAGTTGTTATATGTATCAACGTACGTGTACAAGTATTTGGAGTAATTTAATGCAAAATCGTATTTCTACATTTTATCTCAATTGTACATTTAACATTAATGCTATATTAGAGTTTAAATCAAATTAAAATATTTCAAATCAAATTTTAAATGTGACTAAATAAATTATTATTTTATAGACAAATATATAATTTCAAAATTAATAATGGATAAGAATTTTATTATACTATAATGTTGCTTAATTTTACTTTCATAGCAAATTTTTATATCTAATAATATTACATCTTTAATTTAAAATAAATTGTTATTAAACCTACGACAACTTTTATAATTAAATGTAACTTTTATTTTTAGTTAATTAAATTAAACAAGGTATTGTTAAATTTGTAGATAATTTTTTTAATTTTTTTAAACTTTTTTTATAAATAATTTACTTATTAATATATATATTTTAATTTAATAAAAACAAAATAAATGGAATGCACCAGGTGACGCCAAGTGGCACCACCTGGTGCAATGGTGGGAAGGGACGCGCTGTTAGCGCGTCCCATTACCAGGGCTGTGGCCTGGGCTTTTGAAAGCCCAGGCCACAGCCCTGGGCTGTCCAAATTGACCCCCTGGATGGGTTGGAGTCCATCCAGGGGCAGGTCTTGGCCATCTCCACCCACCCCCTGGATGGGTTGGAGATGGCCTGCGAAGCGATTCAGTAATTAAACCTTCATGAATGCATTTTTGTTCTTTCATAAAATTGATTAATCATATAAATCGAAGAATTTGTTAAAAATCTTGGATGGTTCTAATCAATATCTTTTAAGTCTTTTATTATGTATTAAACATCAAACTCACTATAATTACAATATCTTGACTATGTTACATTCTAAAAACTATATCTCTAACATTTTTTTAGGTACCATTTAAAAAATTTAAACCTGAGCCACTTTTAACACCATATATTCCGTAAAATTGAACCTCAATACACGTTAAAAGCAGCATCTCATCCACTAATACAAAGCTAAGTTTCTTCATAAACATGCATTTTTTTTTTATATGTGAACTAACAATCTTAAATTAGAAGGTATTATAAAATAACTCTAATTCGATAGAAAGAAATGAAATCTACTGTCAAGATATGAACCTATTCGAAATCAATTTACGTTTAATTAAATATTGATTAGTATTCTCCGATCCAATGACTGCCAAAACCTAGAAATTTTACATAAGAAAGAGATAGATTGACCTCAGCTATTGACAGGGGCGGATCCAGAAATTTTAGTCGCGGGGGACGAGATTAAAATGGAAAGTACATAATTAAATTATTTAAAAAATTATGATTATCAAAATTTATTTTTAATATGACAATAAGTCTTATGGTACTTGATATTGATAATATATCTAATCAAATAATATAACAAAAAATATATAATATGCAAAAACAATCAGTTCTAATATTTTAGTGATGAAAAATCAGTTCTAATAATTTTAGTGATGAAAAATCAAAAACTTTATAAATAAATTTAAATATTCATAAAAGTTTTTAATAAAGTACCTATTGATAATGGCGTTGAGTGATTCGGCCGATTTGTGAAGAAAACCTCATTTTTTTGATATAACTTGGTGAAGAAAAGTTAATTTGAGAAGAAATTGGAATTCAAAATTCAAAGTTTTTTTTGTTTTTCCTTATTAAAAGAGAATTATATTAAGTGTTAAAGAATATTTTCCTTAGCAAATTCTACTTAAACTAGGCAACTCTATTAGTGGGACTCCATTCTCTAAGATCTGACCACACATTTAATTAAAGTAGACAAAAATTTTTGATTCACAAGATTCTGTCCTTTAAGAATTTAAAGGTACTGACAAGAATACATAAAATACTGCTATAATAATAATAATAGATATACACTACTACTAATTTTTTTTTTTGCTGGGGCCCCTATAGGTCCGCCCTTGGCTATAGAGTTTTAGTAGTTCATAAGTCTCTCTCACTCTCTCTACATGTCTCTATATGCACATTTAATTTTTTTAAATACCCACATTTTGGTTTTTGTTTGATTTGGTATTTCACTATTTTGTTGTAGAATTGATTTCACTTCCTCCTTTTTTCTTGTTCTTTCTTTTGTTTCACATTTTGACCTAGATAGATTATTTTGTTTTTGATTTTATATTATTTAACTTGATTTTTTAGGTTTTTGTTAATATGTGCATTTATTATTGTTTTTCTTATAAAAATACTCACTCCGTGTCATATTAGTTGACACATTTTTACTTTTCACACAGATTAAGAAATCTTATCATTATATAATTTTTTATGGTAAAATGTCTGTTGGATAAGGATGAATATGAAGGCACTTAAGACAATTTGATAAGAGAGGTTTTGATGCATTCCAAAACTTCAAAATCGGCTAAGTATGGATTAACGTAGCTGATGTCCCTTTGAAGGAATTTTGACTAAGTAAAGAAGACATCAGAAGAGTCAAAATTTCAAGGTCCAAGACTTCTGATCTGCTGAAGGAAAGATATCAGACTGATGAAGATCAGCCGACTCAAATCAGATTTGTTCAAGTTTGGGATCAGCTTAGTTCGCCATCAGACTTGCACTTTCGACAGCCAAGTGGAAAGGATCATAAAGTCGTCCCAACGGTAATAAATGCCCCTGGAAGTAATAAATACTGAAGTACAAGGTTATTAAAGACAAATGATTGAAGAAATGCTTCGCATCAGCTGGGTGCATTTAATGCTGCCTGCAGAAAAGTACTGTTGAACGTACGGATAGCTGCAGAGAGCCGTTCGCGGAAATTAAGGACCAGAACTCGAGGAATTTGAATCTAGTCTCTCTTCAACGGACATTTTTCAAACCTCAAGTATAAATAGCTGAAAGAGACGAAGAGAAGAAGAACAACACAATCTCTGAGAAATTTTCGAAGCAGAATTCTTTAAGTCTCAAGAACAGCTCACTCATCAGCTTAGTCATTTGTTGACAAAAAGCAGAGTTGAAGAACAAAGCAAAATACATCTTCTGTGTGAATTTGTAAAACAGAGTGTTGTGAGAAGTAGACATCCATCTTTGTGAGTGATATTACTTCAGAGAGTAGGAGTTTCTGAGTGATTTCCTACTGCGCACTTGTGGCCTTTTCATTTGTTGATTGGCACAAGCAGAGTATACTGTAAACTTTGTGATTATAGTATAACCAAGATCTGAGTGACTTGGAAGAGTGGACTAAAGGATATTTAAATCCATATAACCACTATAAAAATCTTGTGTGTTTTACTTGCATTTTTACTTGCATATTTTCAGACGCATAAAAGCACTTTTATTTAACTGTTTGAAAAATTTATAAGTAAAAGGTTTATAAAACTGGGGAACAAACTTTTCAACTGCTAAGTTTACTTGTGAAAAACACGTATAAATCCGCTGCAAGTACTCTAAGTATTGAAACTGATTTTAACAAAATCAGCTAAGTAATTATCAGATTAGTGGTCACCTAAGCTGTTCAACGATTTGTTCGCGATCAGCCGAGTAACTTACTGTTTGGTAACAACTTTGTCTGTTAAAGTTATAACAAAGTTTTAAAGTTAAAAAGTTATTTAAAAAAAGAGGTCTATTCACCTCCCCTCTAGACCTCATCTGACCACTTGAGACCAACAATGTCTCAAATACTCTTTATAATGATTACCATATGGCGACGGATTTTTTCCGTTAGATATTTTGTGTGTGAAGGCTCCATAGGTAAATAGAGTGACGGAATTATTCCGTTGGTGAATATAGCGACAACATATTTTCCGTTAGTATATTTCCGTTGGTAAATATAGCGACAACATATTTTCCGTTGGTATATTTTCGTTGGTGAATATAGCGACAACACATTTTCCGTTGGTTAATATAGCGACGGATTTTTTTGGTTAGATATTCCGTGTGTGAAAGCTCCATAGGTAAATGCAGTGACGGAATCATATCCGTTGGTGAATATAACGATAACACTTTTTTTTTGTTGGTAATTTCGAAGAAAAATGTTGTATTAGCGTTTGGTAATTATGGGCGCCTAGACAACGCCTAGGCGAGCACTTAACCCCGCTCGAGCGCCTGGGCTACACCTAGGTTGTAGACCATCGCCCGGCTGCCTAGGCGAACGATTGACTCAGCTTGAGCGCCTGGGCTATGCCTAGGCGGTTGATCATCGTCTGGGTGGGCAAGAAGTTGACCATTGCCCGGGCGCCGGGGCTAGGCCTAGGCGGTAGGCATGACTTGGGCGCTAAATGGTATGTTTTAATTAAATTGTAGGAGGTGGGATTTGAACCATTGACCTCATGTATATTTATAAGATGTTGCAACCAGCTGAGCCAGACAACTTTATTGATTTATCTTATATATATATATATATATATATAAATGACCTTGAGGTTTCAATAATTACCAAGACATCTTATATGTTAATTAATTGATGTTTTAAAAATTCATAAATAAAAGAAGAATTTTATCCTTTGTTCTTCTAATAAATTATATTTTATAAAAATAAAATATCAAAAGACTATAATACCCTCAGAGTAAATAAACTCAAATTTAATGGGTTAAATAGATGAACTTATCATAACTTTTACATAAAATTAAATTAAAATCTATTATTATTTTAATAGAATAAATAACTCAACATCTATACCCGACTATTGATCGTTATGGTTGAGCACATTGTGAGCTTGGTACTAGTATAACCATAAAATAAATTGTACAATTGGAATCTCGAAAATAATTAATGTAACATGGAGAGGTTGGGGGGTCGGTTATATATAATTTTTTTAAGTTTTAAATTTTAATTATATGGATAAAAAAAATATTGTTAAATACTTGTCTCTTTTTCTCGAAAGAATTAATTTATTTTCACAAACCACAAACCTGAAAATTAATTAGTTTAGTTTGCAGACGAATGTGAACTTTAATAGAACCACATCAGTTCTGTAGGAATTATGTTGTCGTTCGATCTTTTTGTTTTTATCAAAGGTCAACAATTGAGTTGCTACGCACAATCTTTTTGTTTTATATATGTTGGTAATTTATGATATTTCATCGGTGATTTATCGCTATTATGAACACTTTTTATTTGTAATTTCATTAATAGTCAGTTATGAGGTCATCGTTTGTTTATATTTGTAACAGTTTAACAACAAAATCGTTAATCATGACTTTTTTATTTTATAATATATTGAATTATTGGTAATTTGTCTCTATTTTTTAGAACTTATTTTTTTTTATTTTGATGTTGTTCAGTTGAATATTTGTTACCGACGTAGAAACAGTAACGAATTATTTTCGTTGCGAATATTTCTCCGCATGTAACATTTTTTCTTACAACTTAATAACTAAATTCCTACAATTATTTTTCTGATGTTCTGTTGGTAATTTGTCAATTCTACCAAATGAAGACTTTTTATATTTAATTTTGTTAGTATTCAGTAATTAATTTGTTACTACAATGACAATTTGTTTTTCTGTTGGAGTTATGTCGCCGTTGTTTGTTCATAGTTGTGACAGTTTAACTACATAATTGCTATACATATTATTTTCGTTTTATATTTAGTTGGTAATCAGTCGTTATTTTAATAAGAACATAATTTTTCTTCTATTTCCGTCGTTGTTTAGTTGCAAATCTAAAACTGACAAAAAAATAGTGACAAATTAGTTTCCATTGGAATGAATCCGTCGCTACGAATTAATTTTTCCTACAACTTAACAACGGAATACCTACCAAAAATATTTTTTCTAGATATTTCGTTGGTAATTTGTTGCTATTATTGATGAAACATCATTTCCATCGTTGTTCAGTTGCAAATCTGTAGCTGACTAAGATATAGTGACGGATTATTTTCCATTGGAGTGATTCCGTCGCCATGAATCAATATTTCCTACAATTTAACGACGAAATACCTACGAAAAATATTTCGTTTAGATATTTTGTTGGTAATTTGTCGCTATTATTGATGGAACATTGTTTCTGTTGGTATTCAGTTATAAATTCGTTACAAATAGTGACAGTTTTTATTTCCATTGGAATCATACGTTGCTGAAGACCTCTTTTTTTGTAGTGCATTTTTTATTTTTTATTATTGAGTGGTGAACATTGAGTTTTTCAGCTCCAACGAGAGAAAGGGCCAAAATTCAAAAAGAATACTTTGAAATTTTAAATATGTCAAATAATTTGAAACAAAAAAATCTGACAAATATACCAATTGATATGAAACGGAGGGAGTAATCATCATCTCTCCTTTTGTTTTTCCTTTTAATTTAATTTGATGATATATTGATTTCTTTTGATTTTAGAACATTTTATTAAACAATTAATTAAGATGTATATACACGACAAACAGGATTTTGAGTGCAAATTACAAGTTTTCATTTGATTTGAGTAAAAGAGATGGCATAACACAATAAATATTTTAAATTAACCAACATTTGGACCGAGAAAGTGGCCATGCATAATTACCACTAATTTTTACAAACAAACAAATTAATGCTTGATATGGATGAATGAACATAAACAATTACTTTTGGTTAAATTCTAACTAAAACACTTAACGTACATAAAAAATTTCTTATGGAAGGAACATATGATATATGACAAATACAGAAAAAATAAAGATAGTAAAATTTAATACGATCTATTTAAATGCAGTCGAAATGCTACTCTAATGATTTTCACAAATGAATACCAGGATATGGACTATTTTGTATATATATATAAACACTGGGTTAACCAACATGTGATTGGTTTAGTAGAAGAGATTAGTCACTACAAAGTAGCGAACTCAGCGTCGTATCCCTGTTGGGAGAGATTCTCACTCTATATGCCCGATGCGCCTCGAAAGGAATTAAACTCTTGAAAAAAACCAAAAATAAATAAAAAAATAAATAAACACTGGGTTTGTTGCGAATGAACAAGATATTGAGGAATTGTCCATACGTAAAATCATAATTATGGATACGGGCCTTTTCCACAGAAAAGGGGAATCTTGTCTTACAATAGAAGCAGAAGTGATGTGGATTATTCAAGAATCGAAGTTGATTTGCTTTATAAAAAGAAGATATCAATGAACTTCTATGAAATGGTTTCAGGGGATTCAGCCAATTGTCTTGATTGTGGAATATCATTTGAGAAATAGGAATCCGCGTTATCAAAGGAGTTCCTGCGATTATTTCTAGTATGGAATATCCACTTTGGTATCTTATTGAACAAAAAGGGTGATTTTGTTCCTCCATTGATCAAGAATTTCGATTTTCGGGAAGTATCATGATCATCCAATAAGAAGGGTTTCCATTTTTTCAAATGAACAATTTGAAGACCTATTGATTCTAACAACTGATTGCAGAGTTGATCATTCGGACCTTTCAATTCATAGATGTAGATCTCGGACCTATGAATGGGGATATTCCCGAAACTCACACAGAAAAAAGGAAGTGAGTTAGACAAAAAGAAAAGCAACTTGGACAAAAAAAGAAGTGACTTCGACAAAAAGAAACGAAGTGGCTTAGACAAATCTTTTTTGTCAATAACCTCAGATCATATTATAAAAGACAGTGTAATAAAGCATGAATTTTTATCTTTCGATAAATTGTAAGAAACTCTTTTTTTTTTTATAAAATAGAAATAAAATTAGAAGACAAGAACAAAACACAAAGAAATGAGGAAAAATAATCAAGTTGATTATCATATGTATCTTTCATGTAGAAAGACGAATAAGTCCATTTATTTAGTTCTACATTCCTTGGACTTATTCTATATACTCACTTAGATATAGAGATACTTATATCTCTACTAAGAATTTTCAAATGGAATTAATTAATAATTACAATTGTGAATTATTATAAATATAAAAGATTAAAAAAATAATAACAGGTACAATATAGTAAATCGAGGTACCCATTTTATGACAACTTTCAACTTTCCCTCTATTTTGGTGCCTTTAGTAGGCCTAGTCTTTTCGGCACTTGCAATGGCTTCTTTATTTCTTCATGTTCAAAAAAACAAGATTGTTTAGATCTGAGGGGACCTAATCTCAGCCGTTTTTTTGTTTTTAACTTCGACTTGAAGCATAACACATATTTATTTTGGGAAATTTATAGGGTATAACATGCGATTTTCGCCAAACAGAAAGGAAAAAGCTCGTATGCCTGCAGAAAATGATCTATGGGTAAATGAATTCTAGCTAGTTTCAAATAAAGCAGCATCACTGGATGCCTAAAATGTGTAAAGTTGGTGGATCTATATGTATATCAATATATATATTGGGATCATATGAAGGGTATGTTATTATTTTAGATCTAACCAATTTGATGAATTACTCCTTCCTAAAGGTTCACATCAAACTAGTGATAGTTGATGAGAGTTCCTTCGGAAACAAAAAAGTAAAGTTAAAATAATTTGGGGTATTCTCTGAATTCCAATAAAATGCAATCAAATCAAGTATGAGTTGGCGATCCGAACATATATGGATAGAACTTATAATGGGGTCTCGAAAACTAAGTAATTTTTGCTGGGCCCTTATCGTTTTTTTAGGTTCATTAGGATTCTTATTGGTTGGAACTTCCAGTTATCTTGGTAGAAATTTGATATCTTTTTTTCCGTCTCAGCAAATCATTTTTTTCCACAAGGGATTGTGATGTCTTTCTACGGGATCGCGGGTCTCTTTATTAGTTCCTATTTGTGGTGCACAATTTCCTGGAATGTAGGTAGTGGTTATAATCGATTCGATTCGAAAGGAAGGAATAAA